>CM046341.1:24023183-24077224 GCA_025403435.1 Artocarpus heterophyllus
TGTATTGACATGGTAGTAGATTATTACTAGGTTAACACTGTATTTCCAAATCGCCGGTGGCCCGATGAAGTCGTTAGTGAATTTTGGTATTTACATGGTAATATAATATTATCGGAGTAATACTATATTTCTTGGCCGTTGGTTGTCCCACAAAGTCGTTGGTGAAGTTTTTTTTTTTTGTTTATACTGTAATACAATATTAGTAATATTGTATTTCCTAAATCGTTGATGTTTTTTTGTATTGACATAGTAAATAAGGTATTTCTCAACAAATATTATATTTACAAAATTGCTGATGGTGCGATGAAGTCGTTGGTGAATTTTTGTATTTGCAAGGTAAGTACGGTATTTCTCGGTAAATATAGCGGTCTGACAAAATCGTCGATGCATTTTTGTATTTACATGGTTAATACGGTATTTCTTAGTAAATATTGTATTTACATAGCAGCTGACGGTTCGACGAAGTAGTTAATGAATTTTTGTAAATACAATGTTTCTCGATAAATATTGTATTTCCTAGCCACCGTTGGTCCAACAAAATCACGGTAAATATGGTATTTTTTGATAAATATTGTATTTACACGGTTGTCGATGGTTTGACGTTCGTTGGTGAATTTTTATTTACACAATAAATATGGCATTTACCGATAAATATTGTATTTCCTAGATTCTAGTGGTCTAGTAAAATCGTTAGTGAATTTTTGTATTTACACAGCAAATGCGATATTTCTTGATAGATATTGTAGTTCTTAGCCATTGGTAGTCCAGCGAAGTCCATGAATTTTTGTATTTACATAGTAAATATGACATTTCTTAGTAAATATTGCATTTACACAGCCTTCGGTAGTTCGACGAAGTCATCGGTGAATTTGTGCATTTACACAGTAAATAGAGTGTTTCTCGATAAAGTCCAACGACTTATTTTTGTATTTACATGGTAAATACGAGGTATTTCTTAGTAAATATTATATTTCCCATTGTTAGCAGAGTCAATGAGGGAGGAAGATGAGAGATATAAAAGATAAAGAGGTGTTTTTATTCTCCATTTCTCATGAGATATTACTCAATTTCTCATGATATATTATTTATTACATATTTAAAACTATATAACATTATTTACTAAAGTTTAGCCTAAATATGCTATTTTGTTCTTTCTCCCAAACAAATATACTAGTTCCTTCAAAAGATAAATATTACAATTATGAATTTTGCACAAATTTCACTCAATACAACAGATAATTCATTACAATAAAGAAAATAGTTAAGCAAATAAATAAAAAGTTTAATTATTGATTCGATATGAACTTTTTTAGATCGGCAGGGATGTAATCTACTCGTGAATTAAAACAGAGCACTGAAGAAATAAAACCTCAACTATTTCAAGATGCCCTCTACCTCACCTTTAGGCTCTTGATAAAATGCAGAGACTAATAGCCTGTTTGGCATTAGTTGGTTCCAATCAATTTTTCAGTTAGAAACAATGTAAAGCCCTCATATACTACAATAAAATCAAAAAAATTGGTACAGTGTAAAGCTCTCATGTGCAACAGTGTTTATAGTTTTAACCAATAGTTTTAATCACTATGCCAAACATCTTATAATTTATTGTCAATGTCGATCTTCTTTCGCCAAAAATTTTTCTAATTCGAGTCTTGAAAGCTACAAACTTTACAATGGGAGAAATAAAAATAACAAACCTAAATAGAAAACCACAACTAAATAGAGATATATATATATAAGTTGATTACCACAATAGATTGAAGATATAACTAGAGTAAAAAATTAATTAATTAACTATGTATATTATTTGAAATAATTAATTATTCAATTAAATAAAAAGTATTATTGAATGTTAAATTACTGAGGTAAAAAAATTCATTAAGTAAGCTAAATTAATTACTAATTAATTAAGGAAAATTAATTAATTGATTGAGATTAATTAACTAAAGCAATTAGGCTAAGGATTACTTATCCGAGTAATTAAGAACCAAATAATTAAAAAGATCAAGACAATTAAAGAATTAAATTGCTATGGATTAATAAGAAAATACTTCCTTAATGAAACAAACTTATGTAAACTAAAAGAGGCGACTTAAATTCATAAGCTTTTACTCCAAGAATGAAGAAAAGACAAGGACTAGGATTGTAAACTAATAACTTAATGGGACATTAGAAAACCAATCAAGGTTGCCATAGCAAGCAAAGAAAGAATGAGCTAAGTAATTATAGTGTCCGCTAACTTGAAACATATTTAATTATCTTAAATTTAATTAATTAGTGTGCCAAAAATTTGATTAATTGCTATTAACATTATTTTAAATTGCATTGCACTATTTTTTATTTTTAAAACATTCATAAAATTCTGATCACATGATTTGAAATATTGATTTTTATTGATTTTGTCAATTTGCTCTCATAGCAATTGCTTTTCTTTTAATTACCAAAATGCCGTTAGTGTAATTTTTTTCCTTTTTTTACTGATTTGTTAGACATGTATGCCTTAAGGAGTAAAAATATAATATGTTTTTGGAGACATTTTTATCAATAAGGAATTTATTTATTATTAATATACCAAATCTTATCCTCTTTACGTTCATATTTGTTGAATGTATGCTAAGCAAACAAAAGTCTAAGACTATCGATCTAAACCCTTAAGAATTGGGCATATGATGGACAGATTATGCAAAAGACACGATTCTTAAGGTGATGGTCTAAGTCATAAGATCCGCAATCGAGGGAATAAAGTTGAGCGATTTATTCATGTAAAGATTGTTATGTTGTCTATATCCCTATTAGGAGATGGTTTGTCTTGACCATTGGAGGTGAACTCTATGAATAAAAACATTGACACATTGTCATAAATGACAATGTGTTGGATCGGGACATAAAGTGAATTGATTTGGACTAATAATTCTGTCTCGGCAAATCGATTCACTTTAGACAATCTTTTGTATTGTTTCTCAATCCTGAGATGAATAGTGAGCCCGTTGTCTTGACTTATGTCTTTTGATGTACCAAAGGGTGACACCCATATTTTAATAGTAGTATGCATGCCGGTACGTTGGAGACATGACTCTTGACCTATTATTCATAGATATAGAATCCATAGCTCCTCTTTAGGAGTAGTGATATCCTCTTATATGTATTATCCTATAATTGAAAAATTAGGGCACTCAAGCATTTAGATACATAGGTGTAATTGAATGGTATGCCGTCTTTAGATGGTAAGTTTTCTAACGGTGAGATAATAGAAAGTAAGATAAAAATAATCGGAAAGGTAATATAGAACTTGTCCTTAAGCTGGTTATGGATAATCCTATGGGGATACGATACACTATGATATGTCATGGAGACTTAGCTATACGGGCTTCTAATGCTATGTAGTTTGAGAGTGCAGCTCCAAGCTTTTAGTAGAGTAGCGTTAGAGTTGATAATTATGAAATGTATATCTAGGATATTAGGTTTTGTAATTATTAAGAGCTTGAACTATATAGGTCCATTTGGTCCATTTTGCTAGCTCACAACATCTTGTAACGATATGACGTGCTTTTCCAATAATTGGTGACTTATGTCAGATTTATTAGATTTGTTGAAATTCAGAAGAATCAAATAATTCATGTCTGTTTATCGGTTGAATTAATTTTGTGATAAAATTAATTTAAGATAAACTTGTTGAATTATTGGGATCGGATAATTCTTGTCTGTTTATTAGTTGATTTAATTTTAAATAAATTAAATCAAGATAAACTTGTAGAATTATTAGGAATTTATTTATTTTCCTAGAGATTATCTAGATAAAGTTATTTTAATTAGATAACTTCTCTATTGGGTTATTTGAATTAAAACTGAGACTTTATTCTATAGAATATCAGGTGGAAAATAAAAGATTCGCTGAGATTTTTATCGGCAGTTCGGCATGTCGATCCTCTAGTTCGGCCGACCGATGTGTGATAAAAAGATCACACGTTTTCACGTAGATTTCATCAGATATTGATCCAAATTTGATTCTGATTTGAATTTTTGAGACCTTATCTGATAAGCACTGACCCTAGACCCAACTTCTATAAAACAGGGAGTAAGTTGTAACGCCCCCCTTACAGACGTCACAGATGTCATTACATTCATACATTCATACTTGTTTAAACTTTAAACATGAACATAATTACAAAACTTATACGATACTTTTAATTGTAAACGAGTTAAACATACTTAACCAGGATCCATTCATACATTTTTTTTAAATAACATTGCTTAACTTATTCCATATCATAATTTATTCAATTACACTTTAAATTAATCGTGATCTTATTTTAATAAAATACATATACCAAGTTGTAAAATCATAACTTATAAAAATATCACATCACTTAATAGTTACATGCTCCCTCAGTTCGGCAGGCCGAACATGATCGGTAGGCTAGAATTCCCCAATTGATAGACCGGCAGAGGCTTTGCAAATCTGGATTAAAAACTCATCATTGTCCGACAGGCTGAAAACGTGATCGACAGGCCGAACTTTCAAACATCGGCAGGCCGACCGAGCCAAAATCCTTGAGAAAACTTAATTTGTAAAACAGATTTAACTTTTCGTAAAAATGCGGAAGATCAAAATTCTTAAAATGATGAAATAAAATATAAAACATAGTTCATGTATTCTTAAAACTTAACATAAAAACATGTTCAAAAAAATATAAAACTTGATTTAAAACATAAAAACTTTCTTCTTGGCATTCTTCCAGTTACAATTCATCGTGCTTTGTGCTCACATGTCTTCCTATGTCCTCCGTCTATTCCATGATCTTCTTACCCTTATCTGCAACATGACATAAAACTTGATTAAGCTAAAGCTTAGTAAGTACATATTATTCTCACATTTAAAAAACATTTCATATACATCATCATCATCATCATATCATAAAAGTGCCTTAAGCACAATTTCATAGAAACATATCTTTTATTACATTGACCATATTAAAACTTATTCCATTTTATCTTAAGAGCCCAAGTGTTGCATCATGAACATCATTGTAGGCGTGCCGTCAAGAGAAGAGAAGGGTAGCTAAATCCCAAACCAAACATGACATCATAACATATCATTTCATAACATTGGTGTGTAACACTAATTAGGTGATATATATATACATAATTTTCATACTTTGAAACATGTCATCATCATACATGCATAACTTTAAATCATGATAATCTTTCATAAGAAATTCTTTAAGGAAAATAACCATAAAATCATCATAAATATCATTGTGAACATATCATCAAACCTTGTAAAACGTGTCATGTTGCAGGTGAAAATGTACTTACCTTAAAGCTAGATTACTTAACCTTAATATGCTTTGGTGACGACGCCGCGGTCTCGATGTGCTCGTTCCTCTGAGTGTTTATGCCATTTATCCATTTAAAAATACAATAAAATTAATACTTATCATAAAACATCCATTCATATAACATTCATTCATATATATATATATATATATTCATATATATGTTCGTCTCATATTACAAACATAATTCATAATCATAATTGTGAAAAGATAAAATTATCATCACATAAACATGTTATCATGATTTTTTTTTTCTTAAATCATAAAAGTTACCTTAAGCATGTAAAAACAAACCATACATTTCGAAACATGAAATCAGCCAACATTAATAATAATGTAGATGAATAATCTTTTGAAAACATTTTCTAATAATTTAAGATACATATATTTTAATTTTAAAAATTCATACAAACACCTTATTATCATGCATTTCAATGTCAGAATTATTTCATCATCAATAAAAATCATTTAAACATATTTAACATTTTATAAAACAAAAATCCAAAAATAACATTGTTAAAACAGTTTTCTTGACGTAATCTCATAAAAATTCATAACATAAAATACACTCATCATAACATATACTTGCACATTCTTGACAACTTTCATGAAAAACATCATTCATTTACCCCTTGAATAAACATTACATTTTTCATGCATCAAAGTTAAACAACAATATTTTACTGTGAAGGGTAGAGGAAGAAAATTCATAATTTATCATAGAAACATCGAATTGACTTGAAACTTGGGGAAACATCACATAATACATACATGAACATCATATTAAAAACTTAGAGCAAAAATACAATACCTAGAGAAAGATATTGTAGACGAATTGAGGAGGAGAAATTCTTTTCAAAAACACAAAGAAACGAGTCCTTACCTTAAAAGATTTTCTTCTCAAAACCCTTGAATTCAACCAACGAAATTTCAATTTTTCTTTCAACTATTTGCAGAGAATTTTTGAGAAGAAAGAAGAATGGAATTCGTGGAGAAGGGAAGAAGAAGAAGAAGTTAGAAAATGTCTCAGAACTGAGAGAGAGAAGAGTGAGAAGATGAGAGAAAAACTGAGGAAAAGAACGTTAAAATTTTTTTAACGTAACGAGCATAATAAAAATTCATTACCCTCCATTAAGTCAGAATTTTTCTGACTCATTGATAGCAAATGGCATGGAGGAAGGAGAGAAAAGAGAGAAGTCAAACAATCACTCATCACTTACCATGTTTTGCCCTCTTAAAATAGGAAACCATTTAAAATCATACAAATCAATGCGAAGTCAAACCTTTTCTTCCCTTAACTGAAAAAATTATTCCATTAACATGCCAATTAATCATAATAAATCACCCATTTAACGTAATTATCTCAGCCATAAATTTGGAGAGATTTCTGTTGACTACTCGTCAGTTGTGTTTGGCCTGTCGATTTTCCACTTTGGCCTGCGGGTTCCACCAAGTTTGGCCTGCCTATGGTTCCCATCGGCCTGTCGATATTTGCAGTCTTTTTCAGCCTGTCGAACTTAAAAGTCTGGCCTGCTGAACTGTCCTTAAAATACAATACTTATAAATATTCAAGACATCATTGCATCATAATTAAACATACATTATAATTCACATGAACACTTGAGCACAACGATTCCATGCGATCGTCACCTGTCATAGAACTTAACATAAAAAGTTAGTAACATTAAAATCATATATCATAACATATAACATAAATTATTATTAAAATTTCCTTAACATCGTTACTAACTTAACGTGATCTGTCACATAAAAATAGGTGGGTGTTACAATTCTCCCCACCTTATAAAAGTTTCATCCTCGAAACTTAGTACAATTGCGGATACATAGATTTCATGTTATCTTCTCGTTCCCATGTGGCTTCTTCAACTTGCTGATTTTGCCATAACACCTTGACCAATGGGATTTCTTTATTCCTCAAGGTCTTGGTTTTTCGATCGAGTATCCTCATTGGCTTTTCTTCATAACTTAAGTCTTCCCGTATCTCGATCACTTGTGGCTCAATCACATGCGTAGGGTCTGGAACATACTTCTTGAGCATAGAAACATGAAATACATCGTGCATTGCGGACATTTCTAAAGGCAACTTCAGCTGATAAGCTACTTTACCTATTCGCTTCATGATTTCAAACGGACCAATAAATCTTGGGCTTAACTTGCTTTTCTTTCTAAACCTCATAACTCCTTTCATTGGTGCAACTTTCAAAAACACATACTCGCCCACGGCGAACTCTAAGGGTATTCTTCTCTTGTCAGCATAACTCTTCTGACGGCTTTGAGTGGTCTCTATTCTTCTTCTTATCAACTTTATCATCTCAGAAGTTTCATTAACAAAATCAGTTCTTTCAGCATCAACGCTTTCCATCAACTTCTTCTCACCAGCTTCGTGCCAACATATAGGCGACCTGCATTTTCGTCCATACAACGCTTCATAAGGTGCCATCCCAATTGTCGCCTGAAAGCTGTTGTTGTAAGCAAACTCTGCTAAAGGTAACATTTTACACCAGCTGGTCTTGAAATCGAGAGAACAAGCCCGTAGCATATCCTCTAAAATCAAGTTCATCCTCTCCGTTTGGCCGTCTGTCTGAGGATGAAACGCTGTACTGAAATGTAGCCTGGTTCCCATTGCAGTCTGTACACTCTTCCAAAACTTAGATGTGAACCTGCCATCACGATCTGAGATGATTGACTTGGGAATCCCATGAAGTCATAAAATCTCCTTAACATAGAGTTCTGCTAACCGTTCCATAGAGTAAGTGATCTTGATAGGAATGAAATGCGCCGTCTTAGTCAGTCGATCCACAACTACCCAAATTGCATCGTAATCATTCGTAGTTCTAGGCAAACCGGTAATGAAATCCATTGCTATATCCTCCCATTTCCATTTCGGTATTTAGATAGACTGTAGTTCTCCATCAGGTCTTTGGTGTTCAGCCTTTACTTATTGACATGTCATACATTTCTTCACATACATAGCAACATCACGTTTCATTCCAAACCACCAGAAGTTTCCCCTTAGATCATTATACATCTTTGTTGCACTGGATGAATAGAGTAAGGAGTCTCATGAATTTCCACTAAGATCCTTTCCCTTAAGCCTTCAACATTGGGAACACATAAGCAGTCCTTGAGGTACAGAGTTTCGTCATCCGTAATACGACTCTTGACATTTATCTTCTTTCATTTCTTGCTTAATCCTTACAAGACTTACATCTTTATCTTGTTTTCTCCAAATTTCATCGTACATCATCGGAGCAAGAGAGAGTGCTGATAGCTGGCCTGTTATAAGTTCCAAACTGAAGTCCAGAATTTCCTTTCTTAAAGGTGAAGACATCGCTTGCATTGACATCAACGTGGCAACTGACTTCCTAGTTAGAGCATCAGCTACTCGGTTAGCTTTTCCAGGATGATAAAGGATTTCACAATCGTAATCCTTCACCAACTCTAGCCATCTTCGTTGTCTTATGTTCAAGTCTCTTTGCGTGAAGAAGTACTTCAGACTTTGATGATCAGTGAAGATCTTACATTGGACCCCATATAAATAGTGTCTCCATATCTTCAACGTAAAAATGACTGCTGCTAACTCGAGGTCATGAGTAGGATAGTTCTTTTCATAATCCTTCAGTTGTCTTGACGCATAAGCAATCACCCTTTCAGTGAAGATCTTACATTGGACCCCATATAAATAGTGTCTCCATATCTTCAACGTAAAAATGACTGCTGCTAACTCGAGGTCATGAGTAGGATAGTTCTTTTCATAATCCTTCAGTTGTCTTGACGCATAAGCAATCACCCTTTCATTTTGCATTAATACAGCTCCGAGGTCCATCTTGGATACATCACTATAAATAACAAACCCATCATTTCCTACAGGAATAGCCAATACAGGAGCTGTCGTTAGCCTTTTCTTTAGTTCTTGAAAACTCTTTTCACATGCATCTGTCCATTCATATTTCTTTCCTTTGCGAGTCAGATTTGTAAGTGGAGCTGCTATCTTGGAGAAGTCTTCTACGAATCTCCGATAATATCCTGCTAAACCCAAGAAGATCCTTATTTCACTTGCATTCGTTGGTTGCTTTCAGTTGAGAACAGCTTCAACTTTGGCAGGGTCAACCATAATCCCTTCCTTTGAAATAACATGCCCTAAGAAAGACACTTTATCAAGCCAAAACTCACATTTGGAGAACTTTGCATATAGCTGGTGTCTTCTTAAAGTCTCCAGCACAATCCTTAAATGCTCCTCATGTTCTTCTTGATTCTTAGAATAGACAAGAATATAATCGATAAATACAACAACAAATTTATCAAGGAAATCCTTGAATACCTGGTTCATAAATCCATAAAGGCAGCTGGTGCATTCGTCAGACCGAAAGGCATAACCACGAATTCATGGTGACCATACCTCGACCTGAAGGCAGTCTTGGGAATATCTCCTTCTTTAATCTTCAACTGATGATATCCCGATCGTAAATCAATCTTTGAGAACACAGAAGCACCCTTGAGTTGGTCAAACAAATCATCGATTCGAGGCAACAGGTACTTGTTCTTGATCGTCACCTTGTTTAGCTCTCTGTAGTCAATACAGAGTCTCATACTGCCATCCTTCTTCTTTACAAACAAAACTGGAGCTCCCCATGGTGAGTGACTTGGCTTGATGAAACCTTTGTCGAGTAGCTCCTTAAGTTGCATGTGAAGCTCTTTTAACTCTGCCGGGGCCATTCTGTAAGGCACTTTAGAGATTGGATCGGTGCCAGGAGCGAGCTCAATCTCGAATTCAACTTCTCTTTCTGGAGGTAGACTCCTCAGATCATCAGGAAACACATCTGCATATTCATACACTATAGGTACATCATCAATTCTTATCTTTTCCTCTTGGCTTTTATCTACTATGTTCGTCAGATAGCCCATGCAGCCACTTGCTAATAACTTCCTTGCTTTCACCGCGGATAAAAACATGTGGGGTTTCTTTCTGGATTTGCCAACATAAATGAACTTTTGATCACCTTCTGGATGGAAGATCACCTTTCGTTTTTGGCATTCTATAGATGCATTGTACTTGCTTAGGAAATCCCAAGAATCATATCATAGTCATGCATGTCGATCACAATGAGGTCGACGAATAGCTCCCTATCAGAAATCCATAGGGGTATTGTATGCAAACAGTGTGTAGATAATATCACTTCCCCTGAGGGTAGTGTCTTAGTGAATCCCTGTCTCATAGGCTCTAAACGAACCTCTAACTTCTTAGCATATGACATAGATACAAAAGAATGTATGGCACCCGTATCAAAGAGAACATAGGCATTATTAGATAAACTTGTTATCTGACCTGTGACCACATTGGAGGCTTCAGCAACCACTTGTTCTTTCGTCATGGCATAGATTCAGGCATTTGTTGGTCGGGCTTCAATTCTCCCTTGACTGATAAGTGGCCCTTCAAGGGAAGCTTGCATCTGATGGAGTTGGGCTTGAGGAGGAGCTCTCTGCGGGGCATTGGCATTCATCAGCTTAGGGCAGTTCTTAACAAAGTGGTCGTCACGCCCACAAATGAAACATTGGTTTGTTCCCAAAAGACATTCCCCTGGATGCTTCTTTCCACATTTGGCACATGGTTGAAATCGCCTGTTATTGTTGTTGTGCTGACCATCATTGTGCCTCTTGTTGTCTTGGCCCTGCTGGTTTTGAGGATTGCCCTTCCTCTTATTATTCCTCCAATTTTGGTTGTTGTTGTTGCTGCTACTGTTGTTGTTGTTGTTGTTCCTGTGTGGAGGGCGGTTCTGGTTATTTGCATTATTAACCTGTTGGCCTGACTGAGGCTGGTTCCTTTTTAACTTGGACAGATGGAACTTCGCACGTTGGGCTCTCATGAAAACCTGTTCTTGACTCCTGGGTGGACTTGCCCCATCCACAATAGCAGCAATTTCAGGCCTAAGAACCTTGATCAGCCTTCTGACCCTTTCACTTTCATCCATAACCATTCCTGGACATAAACGGGCTAACTGGTCAAACTTTGTCACCACATCAGTGACTGACATATCCCCCTGGCGCAAGCTCTCGAACTCCTCATAATGCTTCCTTATAACATTCATGTTGAAAAACTTCGTGTTGAGCTCATGCACGAAGTCAGCCCATGTCATTTCATCAACATTCCTGCTCATTTCAATGCCATCCCACCAAATTCTGGCCTCCATGGTGAGACAGTGCGATGCACAGAGAACCTTCTTGTTGTCTGTGAAATCCATGAGTCTTAAGGTGGCTTAGATTGTCTTTAACGATCCTTGAGCTACTAGCGAATCCTTAGAACCTTCGAAATCCGCTTGCTTAACTTTCTTCCATCTGACCAGTAGGGGTTCCTGATAGGCCGCTCTTGGTTCAACAGCAGGAGCTGGAACTTCAATGACTTGTGGCTGCAGAGGAGGAGGAGGCACATCATTGTCTCGTCATTCGTCATTCTGGCCGTTGGCCCTTAACGCAACAATTTCCCTTCTTTGTTCCTCCAACTGCCTTTGCAGTTCAGCAATCATTGTCATGAGTCTTTCATTGGTTTGGGTGCGAGTCTGCATTCTTCTATGACCGTCCATCGTTAATTCTCCTAAAAGAATTAGAACTTAGAAATAATCTTCCAATTATGAGACAGGTTTTCACTACTAGATCATTAATCGTTAAACATCTAAACCTTAATCTTATCATCATACTTGCATCAAAACATCTATCTTTATAACATACTTACTTAGAGGACTTGGATTGACGTGTGGCGATATGAATTGTAATCGAAAATTCGCTCTGATACCAAAGCCTGTAACGCCCCCTTACGGACGTCACAGATGTCGTTACATTCATACATTCATACTTGTTTAAACTTTAACAATAAACATAATTACAAAACTTATACGATACTTTTAATTGTAAACGAGTTAAACATACTTAACCAAGATCCATTCATACATTTTTTTTAAATAACATTGCTTAACTTATTCCATATCATAATTTATTCAATTACACTTTAAATTAGTCGTGATCTTATTTTAATAAAATAGACATACCAAGTTGTAAAATCATAACTTATAAAAACATCACATCACTTAATAGTTACATGCTCCCTCAGTTTGGCAGGCCGAACATGGGACTTCGGTAGGCCGAACATGATCGGCAGGCTGGAATTCCCCAACCGGTAGACCGGCAGAGGCTTTGCAAATCTGGATTAAAAACTCATCATCATCCGACAGGCCGAAAACGTGATCGGTAGGCTAAACTTTCAAACATCGGCAGGCCGATAGAGCCAAAATCCTTAGGAAAAATTAATTTGTAAAACAGATTTAACTTTTTGTAAAAATGAGAAAGATCAAACTTCTTAAAATGATGAAATAAAATATAAAACATAGTTCATGTATTCTTAAAACTTAACATAAAAATATGTTCAAAAAAATATAAAACTTGATTTAAAACATAAAAACTTTCTTCTTGGCATTCTTCCGGTTACAATTCATCGTGCTTTGTGTTCACACGCCTTCCCATGTCGTCCGCCTATTCCATGATCTTCTTACCCTTATCTGCAACATGACATAAAACTTGATTAAGCTAAAGCTTAGTAAGTACATATTATTCTCACATTTAAAAAACATTTCATATACATCATCATCATCATCATATCATAAAAGTGCCTTAAGCACAATTTCATAGAAACATATCTTTCATTACATTGACCATATTAAAACTTATTCCATTTTATTTTAAGGGCCCAAGTGTTGCACCATGAACATCATTGTAGGCACGCCGTCATGAAAGGAGAAGGGTAGCTAATGCCAAACAAAACATGACATCATAACATATCATTTCATAACATTGGTGTGCAACACTTATTAGGTGATATATATATACATAATTTTCATACTTTGAAACATGTCATCATCATACATGCATAACTTTAAATCATGATAATCTTTCATAAGAAATCCTTTAAGGAAAATAACCATAAAATCATCATAAATATCATTGTGAACATATCATCAAAACCTTGTAAAACGTGTCATGTTGCAGGTGAGAATGTACTTACCTTAAAGCTAGCTTACTTAACCTTAATATGCTTTGGTGACGACGCCGCGGTCTCGATGTGCTTGTTCCTTTGAGTGTTCATGCCATTTATCCATTTAAAAATACAATAAAATTAATACTTATCATAAAACATCCATTCATATAACATTCATTCATATATATATATATATATTCATATATATATTCCTCTCATATTACAAACATAATTCATAACCATAATTGTGAAAACATAAAATTATCATCACATAAACATGTTATCATGATTTTTTTTTCTTAAATCATAAAAGTTACCTTAAGCATGTAAAAACAAACTATACATTTTTAAACATGAAATCAGCCAACATTAATAATAATGTAGATGAATAATCTTTTGAAAACATTTTCTAATAATTTAAGATACATATATTTTAATTTTAAAAATTCATACAAACACCTTATTATCATGCATTTCAATGTCATAGAATTATTTCATCATCAATAAAAATCATTTAAACATATTTAACATTTTATAAAACAAAAATCCAAAAATAACATTGTTAAAACAGTTTTCTTGACGTAATCTCATAAAATTTCATAACATAAAATACACTCACATAACATATACATGCACATTCTTGACAACTTTCATGAAAAACATCATTCATTTACCCCTTGAATAAACATTACATTTTTCATGCATCAAAGTTAAACATCAATATTTTACTGTGAAGGGTAAAGGATAGAAAATTGATAATTTATCATAGAAACATCGAATTGACTTGAAACTTGGAGAAACATCACATAATACATACATGAACATCATATTAAAAACTCAGAGCAAAAATACAATACCTAGAGAAAGATATTGCAGACGAATTGAGGAGGAGAAATTCTTTTCAAAAACACAAAGAAACGAGTCCTTACCTTAAAAGATTTTCTTCTCAAAACCCTTGAATTCAACCAATGAAATTTCAATTTTTCTTTCAACTATTTGCAGTGAATTTTTGAGAAGAAAGAAGAATGGAATTCGTGGAGAAGAGAAGAAGAAGAAGAAGTTAGAAAACATCTCAGAACTGAGAGAGAGAAGAGTGAGAAGATGAGAGAAAAATTGAGGAAAAGAACGTTAAAAATTTTTTAACGTAATGAGCATAATGAAAATTCATTACCCTCCATTAAGTCATAATTTTTCTGACTCATTGATAGCAAATTGGAGGAAGGAGAGAAAAGAGGGAAGTCAAACAATCATTCATCACTTACCATGTTTTGCCCTCTTAAAATAGGAAACCATTGAAAATCATACAAATCAATGCGAAGTCAAACCTTTTCTTTCCTTAACTGACAAAATTATTCCATTAATATGCCAATTAATCATAATAAATCACCCATTTAACGTAATTATCTCAGCCATAAATTTGGAGAGATTTCTGCTGACTACTCGTCAGCTGTGTTTGGCCTGCTGATTTTCCACTTAGGCCTGCCGGTTCCACCAAGTTTGGCCTACCGATGGTTCCCATCGGCTTGCCAATCTTTGCAGTCTTTTTTAGCCTGCTGAACTTAAAAGTCCGGCCTATCGAACTGTCCTTAAAATACCATACTTATAAATATTGAAGACATCATTGCATCATAATTAAACATACATTATAATTCACATGAACACTTAAGCACAACAATTCGATGCGGTCGTCACCTGTCATAGAACTTAACATAAAAAGTTAGTAACATTAAAATCATATATCATAACATATAACATAAATTATTATTAAAATTTCTTTAACATCGTTACTAACTAAACATGATCTGTTACATAAAAATAGGTGGGTGTTACATAAGTCTCATAAGTTATTTATATCAGTTAAGAGATTAAGTGTGATATTCTACTGGTGAGAATCTGAAAACTCCCTAAGAGCTCTTATTCACAAATCACGAACACTAGTTTTGGTTTCTCTCAATTGGTTGGAAAGAGAGTCACCTACAGGAAGAGCTGTACGTGTGAGCCTACACGCACTCCAATTGTGGATAGAGAATAGCAAAGAATGCCAGTTGGTTGAGGTCCTTCTGGAATGTTACTTCTCTTCATTGATTGTAGGAGCTTTTTGGCATTCAAAGATTAGTAAGATCTGGTTAATTTATGCATATAGCGTGTTAAACTTGTGTTTTAGAAAATTCTCTAATATAAAAATTTTAAAATTTCACTACGTACTATTTTTCCAATTTTTGGTATCAGAGCCATGGTTTTTACGTAAAACTATGAGTTTGTGATCGTGTTATATGTATAAATTATGTGATTTAATCTCTCTTATGCTTGAATTTAATTTTATAGAGATTTGGCACTCTAGGTTTCTATATATTTTATATGTTGTCGTGGATTATATGGTGAATATTTATTAATTAATTATGGTTGATTAAATTTTTATTTAATTATTAATTAATTAATTAATTTATGTCGGTTATGGTTCCTTAGAGGTTAGAATATGTATCTAGATTTTTCATGTAATTAGATGGTGGACTATCATCTCCGTCTAGGAATTGTTATTTAATTTTAATTTTATAATTAAATAATTATTTAGAAAAGATGGATCTAGAAGCGGATCTAGAAGATAGATGATGGCGCTCATGTTTTTGAATTGTTGAAAATAAAATTGATGAATTACATTAAAAATTGTATTTTCTAGAAAGGGTGATTTTTGCTCGGTCCATATGCCGAACTCTCCAGTTTGGCAGGCCGATGGTGGCAGATCGGCAGGTCAGACGTGAGATTCAGCAGGCCGATAGTGGGGTGAAAATCAGGTAGCTCTGGTAGCAAGCCAAACTTCTAGTTTGGTCATGAATCGGCAGGCCGATAGGTCATGATCGACAGGTTAATCACCCAGATCGGCTTGCTGGTAGAGAGCTAAAATTTTTTTTAGAAAAGGTGCAGTTTTCAATGCAGTTTTAATTTTATTTTTGGGACAATTCGAAGAAACATTTAATTTGGATATGACCAGAAATATGAAGTATTCAATTCATTCGGGATTGAAGACTTGAAGATGGGCATTACATGAAGAAAGATATAGCTTGAGGATTTAAGGATGAAGAATCGATAATATGTTTCGATTATTCTCTTGTAATCTTTGTTTTCTATTCTCTAAGGTGGAACCATAATATTACAATTATTATTGTTTTGCTTATAGCTTTGCTTGATTGCTTTGCTTGCCTGCATTATAATATGATTTGCCATGTATATTGATAACATGTCATAGAGAATAGGGAGTGCCACTCATATTAAAATTGTTCATGCATGTTCTTAAAATAAAACCTTGATTTCAAAAGATTGAGTGGGAGAAAGTTTTCGAAGAGAGGACCTAAGGCCTCCATCATTGGTCTATAGGAAGAACATGGTGGTCCCGACCCCTAAGAAGGAATTTCTGTCATGTACCAGATTGAATCTCCGAGAGGATAAGGTATTTTAGCATGATTTATGGTTGCACATCTCTAGGTGGTGATTATAAATCGTGGATAAAATATTGAAACAATGGTTATACACTCATGTTAATTTTATTATTAACCTCTCTTAGGAGCTCTGTTAATAAAATTATTGCCTAAAGAAACCATTATTAATATATGCTGGATCATATGGGTCCTGGATGACATATATTAATCTGGAGGAGATCCGTGTTCCTGATTGAATTTGCATGACTACCCTAGGAGCTTGTTGAATTCTGAGTTGGGAATTATCGTTGTAAGGTTGTGATATTTTCAAGGTTTTGACACATAAACACATTTGTATGTTTTCACATGATTGTGTTATCTTACTAAATTATTATTGTATGTTTGCTTATGTTTGGTATATGATTCTTTATTGTAGATTAAAAATATCTAAAAACGCTTTATCTTCGATACTTGACAAAAACCTATTAACTGGAGAGAATTATTATGATTGAAAATTGAACCTGGATATCGTCCTCTCTTTTATGAAACTGAAATTTGTGCTGAAAACCCTTTGTCCTCCCGAGCCTACGGGAGATTCCACCAATGAGCAATTCCAAGCGTATGATCGCTGGAAAGATACAAATGATCAAGCCCGCTGCTATGTTATGGCTAGCATGAATAATGTACTGTAGGCTTAACATGAGGATTATGAGATTGCTAAGCAGATCTTGGATAATTTAAAAGACATGTTTGGAGGCTAGACCATAACAAAGCGGCAAGGGTGTGGCATCCCCGGCCCAACTCAAGCCCCCATAAGGCCTCAGCCCCCAGCATAATTGGCTCTTATTGCGGTGTATCCGGGCCCACTCATCCATATGGTCCCCTCTGGGGCCCTCGGGTCCCTCAGGGTTTTTATTTTGCGTCCCTCATGGTTCGAACCTCAAACCTCCCTTAGGAGGTCCTTATTTCCTTCATGAGTACCAAGGAAATAAGGACCTCCTAAGGGAGGTTTGAGGTTCAAACCATGAGGGACGCGAAATAAAAACCCTGAGGGACCTAAGGGCCCTAGAGGGGACAGTACGAATGAGTGGGCCCGGTTACGCCGCAATAAGAGCCAATTATGCCAGGGGCAAAGGCCTCATGGGGGATTGAGTGGGACCAGGTACGCCACAATAAAATGCCAGTTACACCACAATAAGAGCCAATTATGCTAGGGTCGAGGCCTCATGGGGGCTTGAGTGGGGCCGAGGACGCCACAATAAAACGCGTGTTTTATTGTGGCATGCCTGGCCCCACTCAAGCCCCAATGAGGCCCGTAGGTCAGCCCTCGGTATAATTGGCTCTTATTGTGGCTTATCCAGGCCCACTCATCCGTATTGTCCCCTCTAGGACCCACTGGCCCCTCAGGGTTTTATTTCCCGTCCCTCATGATTCGAATCGCAAACCTCCCTTAAGAAGTTCTTATTTCCTTCACGAGTAGAGGTTTGAGGTTCGAACCAGAGGGACACAAAAAAAAACCCTGAGGGACCAGTGGGTCCTAGAGGGGACAGTACAGATGAGTGGGCCCGTATAAGCCGCAATAAGAGCCAATTATGCCGGGGGCCGACCTACGGGCCTCATGGGGGCTTGAGTAAGGTCGGGTATGCCACAAAGGGGTGCTTTGGAAACTCTTGAACTGTAAACAAAGACCGGGGACATCTATAAATGAGCACATGATGTTGGTCATGGGTTCCTCATTGAGGCGCAAACCAATGGAGCCGACATCGATGCTGAAACTCATATGACTATGGTCTTTGAAACTCTGTCAAAGGAATTTATTCCATTTAAAGCTACTTTTAATTTGAGCAATAGGCGGGATATGACCTTAACAGAATTAATGAAACAGGAGTTTGAACTGCTGATCAGGGAGTCTTGTGGGTAAAGAGGCTAATTTGGTAGCTGCTTCTAGTTCCAATCTCAATTTTGGGAATGGAAGGAAACAACGAGCCAAGAATGGGAAGTCTTCTATTCTTGCTAGCACCAAGAGCAAGAAAAAAAAGAAGAAGAACTCGAAGAAGCTTAAGTGCTTCTTCTGTGGGAAGGTTGAGCACATAAAGAAGCATTGCAAGGACTTCCTTTCCAAAGGAGGTAGGTGTGATCTTCTGTATTTAGAGACTTGTTTGTTTGAGGAATCCAATTATATTTGTGTCATAAATTTTGATGAACTAATCATGTTTGTGTTTCTCTGCAGGGGTTCAAAGAAACAAAAAGTCTACTACGTGAAGACTTCACGCTTCGGAAGAGCAATGGATCCTTGGTTTCAGCAGAAACAGTGGGAGACGTCCATCTTTATTTTGATAATTATAGGAATTTAATTTTGTGAGATTGTTTTTATGTTCTTAAATTTAAAAGGAATTTAATTTCTGTAGCTTGTTTATTTAAAGACTCCTATTTGGTTTCTTTTAATGATAAAGTGGTGATTCGTAAAAATAAATCTTTTATCTGTTCTGGATGGATGCAAAATAATCTATACTTTATCAGAACTAAGATGGACTTACTACTTAATGCTGAGATGAATGATAATAACTCTAAAAGATTTAAAACTTCTAAATCTAATAAGACTTATATTTGGCATTTATGCCTTGGTTATATTAACTTGAATAGGATTCATAGGCTGGTAAGGGATGGACCTTTAAGTCACTTAAAGGTGGAATCTATATCTCAATGTGAATCTTGTTTGGAGGGTACAATGACCAAAAGACCATTCGGGTCTAAGGGCAATAGAGCCGAAGGGGTTCTAGAACTTGTGTATAGTGATGTTTGTAGACCAATGAACATCTGGGCACGAGGAGGCATGAGTACTTTGTCACTTTTATTGATGATTTCTCAAGGTATGTGTATGTGTACCTGATGCACCACAAAAACAAAACTTTTGATAAGTTCAAAGAGTTTCAACTGAATTGGAAAAGCAATTGGGTAGACCCATAAAGGCACTTCGATCAGATCAAGGTGGAGAATACCTTTCTAATGCGTTCTTGGGACACTTATTAGAGAATGAGATTTTATCCTATTTGACTGCGCTGGGTACTCCGCAGCAGAATGACGTGGCGGAGAGAAGGAATAAGACTTTATTGGACATGGTTAGGTCCGTGATAAGTTATTTATCATTGCCTTTATCCTTTTGGGGATATGCATTACAAACTGTATGTTTTCTTTTGAACAATGTGCCTTCAAAATCGGTCCCTAAAACTCCTCACGAGTTGTGGACGGGCAAGAAGACATCCTTGAACTATATTCGCATATGGGCATGTCCAACTCATGTCCTATTTATGGATGTGAATAAGTTGGAAGTACGTTTGGAAGTTTACGTGTTTGTAGGATATCCAAAAGGGACTAAAGGGGGTTATTTCTATAACTCAAAGGAAAATAAAGTCGTGGTTTTAACTAATGCAACTTTTCTTGAGAAGAGTTACATGGATGACTTTAAACCTTGAATCAAGGTGCTTGAGGAGTTAAGGAGTGATCTAATCACTCCAGAGGTTCCAAATGAAACCGTTCTGATCAGTGTAGAAAAATCAAACAAACCTGAACAACAACCTAAGGGGGGCTTCGGCGTAGTGGGAGGATCGGGCGTCAACCTGAGAGGTATATGTTTAATAGGGAGGTCTTCTTGGTTGAACCAGATAAACATAACAGAGATCTTTATACTTACGTAGAGGCTATGGAGGATATTGATTCAAAACTCTGGACAGAGGCCATGAACACAGAGATGAAGTCTATGGAGACTAATAAGGTCTAGGAGCTTGTGGATCTTTTTGAAGGGGTAAAACCCATAGGGTGTAAGTGGATCTATAAGAGGAAAAGAGGAGTAGATGGAAAGGTTGAAACCTTTAAGGCTAGACTGGTAGCTAAGGGTTATACGCAAAAGGAAGGAATCGATTATGAGGAAACCTTTTCACCTGTAGCCATGCTTAAGTCCATCCGGATTCTCTTGTTCATAGCTACCACTCTCGATTACAAGATTTGGCAGATGGATGTCAAGACGGCTATTTTAAATGGCTATTTTGATGAGTCCATTTATATGGAACAATCAGACTGGTTCAAGGTCAAGGGTCAAGAGGGTAAGGTTTGTAAGCTGCTTAAGTCAATTTATGGACTTAAGGTGGCTTCCCATTCTTGGAACATAAGATTTGATCAGGTGATCAAGACTTATGGGTTCTCACAAAATGTGGACGAGCCATGTGTTTACAAACACATTAAAGATGGGAAGGTGGTTTTTCTACTGCTTTGTGTAGATGACATCCTGCTAATTAGCAATGACGTTGGGGTATTGTCATCGGTCAAATTATGGTTGACCAAGCAGTTTGACATGAAGGACTTAGGTGAGGCTAATTTTGTCCTTGATATCTAGATCTTATAGGATAGGAAGAACAAAATGATAGCTTTGTCACAAGCCAGCTGCATAGATAAAATTCTCAGGAGGTTTGCAATGCAGGATTCCAAGAAAGGTGGGCAACCATTAGTTATGGAATTACTCTTTCCAAGAAAGACTCTCCAAAGTCTGAGGAAGAAAGAAAATACATGAAGAAAGTGCCTTATGCTTCGGTAGTGGGTAGTGTCATGTATGCCATACTTTGCACACGACTGGATATTTGTTATACGGTCGAGATTGTAAGCCGATTTCAGGCAGATCCAGGACCAAACCACTGGGTTGCAGTTAAGCATATTTTCAAGTACTTGAGAAGGACTCGAGGGTATATGCTTGTGTATTCGGGTGTGGACTTAACTCCTCTAGGATATACTAACTCAGATTTTCAATCATGTCTGGATTCTAGGAAATCGACTTCTAGTTTTGCGTTTACTTTGTGCGACGGTGCTATCAGTTGGAGAAGTGTGAAGCAAGAATGCACTTCAGATTCAACGATGGAGCGCGAGTATATGGTAGCTAGTGATGCTTCGAAAGAAGCAGTGTGGCTCCGCAAATTCCTTGGGGATCTTGAGGTAGTTCCTGGTATGGATAAGGTGGTATCACTGTACTATGATAACAGTGCAATGGTAACTAATGCTAAGGAACCAAGATTTCACAAGAAGAGCAAGCATATTGATCGAAAGTATCATGTGATAAAGGACTTTGTTGAGGGTAGGCATGTCACGATGTGCAAAATCACGTCAGAGGACAATTTAACTGATCCATTTATGAAAACACTTACTGGGAGAGTCTTCGAGAGGCATGTGGAAGCTATGGGGATACGAGACTTGTCATATTTATACACTTAGTGCAAGTGGGAGATTGTTAGACATGTATGCCGTAAGGAGTAAAAATGTAATATGTTTTTGGAGACATTTTTATAAATAAAAAATTTATTTATTATTAATATACCAAATCTTGTCCTCTTTATGTTCATATTTGTTAAATATATGTTAAGCAAACAAAAGTCTGAGACTGTCGGTCTAAACCTTTAAGAATTGGGCATATGATGGACAGATTATGCAGAAGACACGATTCTTAAGGTGATGGTCTAAATCATAAGATTCGCAGTCGAGGGAATAAAGTTGGACGCTTTATTCATGTAAAGATTGTTATGTTGTCTATATCCCTATTGGGAGATGGTTTATCTTGACCATCGGAGGTAAACTCCATGAATAGAAACATTGGCACGTTGTCATAAGTGACAATGTGTTAGATCGGGACATAAAGTGAATTGATTTGGATTAATAATTTTGTCTCAAAAAATCGATTCAATTTAGGCAAGCATTTGTATTGTATCTCAATCCTGAGATGAATAGTGGGCTCGTTGTCTTGACTTGTGTCTTTTGATGTACAAAAGGGTGACACCCACATTTTAATAGTGGTATGCTTACCGGTACATTAGAGGCATGACTCTTGATAGTGTACGGCTAGTATTCATAGATATAGAATCCATAGCTCCTCTTTAGGAGTAGTTATATCCTCTTATATGTGTTATCCTGTAATTAAAAAACTAGAGCGCTCAAGCATTTGGATACATAGGTGTAACCAAATGGTATGCCGTCTTTGGATGGTAAGTTTTCTGATGGTGAGAAAATGGAACATAAGATAAAAATAATCAGGAAGGTAAGAAAGAAGTTGTCCTTAAGCCGGTTATGGATAATCCTATGGGGATACGATACACTATGATATGTCATGGAGACTTAATTATACGGGCTTCATAATTCTATGTAGTTCGAGAGTGCAGCTCCAAGCTTTTAGTGGAGTAGCGTTGGAGTTGATAATTATGAAATGCATATTTGGGATATTGGGTTTCGTAATTATCAAGAGCTTGAACTATATAGGTCCATTTGGTCCCCTTTGCTAGCTCACAACATCCTGTAACAATATGGCATGCTTTTTCAATAATTGGTGACTTATGTCAGATTTATTAGATCGGTTGAAATTCAAAAGAATCAAATAATTCATGTCTGTTTATTGGTTGAATTAATTTTGTGACAAAATTAATTCAAGATAAACTTGTTGAATTATTGGGATCGGATAATTCTTGTCTGTTTATCAGTTGATTTAATTTTGAATAAATTAAATCAAGATATACTTGTAGAATTATTAGGAATTCATTTATTTTCCTAGAGATTATCTAGATAAAGTTGTTATAATTAGATAACTTCTCTATTGGGTTATTTGAATTAAAACTAAGACTTTATCCTATAGAATCTCGGGTGAAAAATAAAAGATTTGTTGAGATTTTTATCGGCAGTTTGGCATGCCTATCTTCTAATTCGGCCTGCCGATTAGGCAGATCAGCCTGCTAATGCACGATAAAAAGATCACGCAATTTTAAGTGAATTTCCTCATATTGATTCTTTTTTGATTCTGATTTGAATTTTTGAGACCTTATCTGATAAGGACTGACCCTAGACCCAACCTCTATAAATAGGGAGTAAGTCTCATAACTTATTTAGATCAATTGAGAGATTAAGAGTGATACTCTACTGGTGAGAATCTGAAAACTCCCGAGAGCTCTTGTTCATAAATCACAAACACTAGTTTTGGGTTCTCTCAATTAGTTGGAAGGAGAGTCACCTAGAGGAAGAGTTGTACGTGTGAGCCCACACTCACTCCAATCATGGATAGAGAATAGCAAAGAAGACCAATTGGTTGAGGTCCTTCGGGAACGTTACTTCTCTTCAATGATTGCAGGAGCTTTTCGGCATTCAAAGGTTAGTAAGATCTGGTTAATTTATGCATATAGTGCGTCAAACTTGTGTTTTGAAAAATACTCTGATATAAAAATTTTAAAATTCCGCTGCATACTATTTTTCCAACATGATTCACGTGAAGCCCCCTATCTCACATCTTAGTTTTTTTTCTTTTCTTTTCTCTCTCTTCCTCTTTCTTTCTTGCCACACTCTCTCTCTATTTCTCTTTTTTTTTTGTTTTCTCGCTCTCTACTTTTCACATCCTTCCTTTCCTCTCTCAATTTCTCAAAATTTTCCAGAACACTTTTTCACTTTCACTCTCCCTTTTACTCATCCCTTTTTCATTTTCTTAATTTCTAAAATTTCCAACCTTTTTGCAAACTCAAACAGAGATAGAAAACCATCCATTCAAAGCTCCAATTTTGCCACAATCTAAGGTCAGAACATAGTGAACAAATTCAATCTTTTATCTTTTCTTTGGATTACAAATTTCCATTGTTTTGCTTGTTCAAATTCGTGACTAGAAATCTGGGTTATGGTTTTTTGTTGCTTCTATGTTGTTCTTGAGGTATTTTGTCAAATATAAGCTTGAATGTTTAGTAATTTGGGTTTGGATTTCATTTTTTATATTGAGCATGTCTATTCCATGGTCTTTATGATTTTATAAGCATGATTTCACTACTTGATGATTAGAAATTTGGATTTGCTCATACTTGGTTTCATTTTCTTCAAAGTCCAAAGTTATGCAATAAGTTGTGGTTTAAATGTTTAAATTTAGGGGAAAAAAAGGTTTAAACGTGTTCTAAAATGATTTTCTATGTTTTTCTGTGTCTTTGTGATCTAAGAACTATTAGAAAAGTTATGGTTTGAGTTAAACTCGATTACACCTCAAAAGAAGAAACTGGCAAAACACAATTTTCTAACCAACAGTCTGGCCAACCTTTGAAGGCAGCAGGCCGATAGCATGTAGGTGGCAGGCTGGTTGCCTTTGGTGGCATGGCTAGTGCTGTCCAAAATGGCCAGTTTTGCCATGGTGTTTTTCTATTTTGTTATTTTAATTCCTCTTAAAAGCCTCAATTTTGAAATTTTATTTTTAAGCTATTTTAGACTAGAATGTATATTAAAAAAACCTATTTACAAGCATAGTTGCATTATATGTTTAAAGATTGTGCATTACTATTATTTAAAATATTAAAATAGTGCACTAATAAAAAATTAATATATTACTTGTAAAGATTTTATTTGAGTTTGATTTTGATTTTAAAGTACGTTTTTAGGTTAGCGTTAGAGGAGCATACGTTGAGTTCTATGTTGGAGCTAACGGTATTGGCTACCTTTTTCTTGTGAGCCATGTTTTAAAGAATTTTTGACCATGTGAATATTTTTAAATTGTTTTAAGAATTGTATTACATGTGTATGCTTTATTCAATATTTGAAAATGACTTTTCAAAAGAATTGCAAAAGATAAAAAAAGCAAAATATTTGTATACACCGAGCTGTTTTGTTTTGAATGAGTTTTCAAATGCCATTTGGCATCTCTATCGAAAGGTTGTGCTTTATTTTAGAGCCTTTAGAGTTCAAGTCGCATAAAAGGGCATCCTAGATGGTAGGTCCCAAAAACCTAATCTGGACCATTACGATGGTTTTATATCAGTGCTCTAATATAAGTTTAGCGATTATATTTATGATTTGCGATAATCAAATGTTGTTATTTTTGATAAGTTCATTTTCAAGCAAAACTTATAATTCATTTCAATATGTTTTATTGAACGGTTATTATTACTTTTCAAAAAAGTAATCCTACTGAATCTTTCGCTTAGAGTTTTCATGTTGTTTTGTTTTATTTAATACCCCCCCAGTGTAGTATGGTGCCATATGCCAAGTCGATAGGAGCGGTTGATGATCGTGTTCTTTAGCAATCTATCAGAGTGTGTAGTTGTACACTTATATTTTTTATTGGTTAGTGTCTCTTATTAGTATGTACCATTTAGCCTCTCAACTAAAATGAGTAGTCTATACTATTCTATTTAAACAATATCCTATTTTTTTATTTTAATTAAATTATAAAATTCAGTGGACTATTATATAATTTATTTATTATTATTTTAATTTCGAGACTCTGGAGCATATATGTTAATTATAAATTTGTTGAGTCCACTTATTCAATTCAAATATTATAGTTCTTTTTATTTGATTTTAAGTTAATTTTTTGTGCTCTAATAATTAATACTAATTTAATTATTTTAACTAAATTGCCACGTCAATGGTCTTGGTTTGGATTGTGACAATTTTGGTATAAGAGCATGGCTTCAGATTCTTTGGGAATAAGCCTTATGCAAATTTTCAAAGGTGGTTTGTTTTTAAACAATTATTTTTTTTTTTTTGAAGAAGGAACATATATTGAACAAATATACATTAAATACGCTAAACAGACGAGTCAAGACTTGTTATGAGTTATTATTTATGAGTCCTAGGTGTTGACTTCAAAGCCAAGGATCTAAGGATGAGGTTTCCTTGAGTAGATGGTCTCTAGCAGAGGTAGAGGAGACTTTAGACTTTCTAAATATGCTATAGTCAAGAATTTTCTTACGCCTAGGATGAGATTTTTGGGGGATAAATGTGTAATAGCTTGACTAAAGACTTGATGTATAGACTTTAGATACATATCGAGGAAACTAAATTTCCTAGGAACTTGACAGATGTTATACGAGTTTCTTATTTAAGATAATTCCCACTAAGTGTTTGTAGGAACTTGAGTTAAGTAATATGAAATATTACTATGGAGGCCTTTCTAGATAAGACTGTTTAAGTGAAGTCTGGAGTTAAAATTGCACAATTTAGGTTTTAAAGGCGCGATAACAAGTTTTAGTGTAGTGTAGTTTGATGATACAACAATACTGAGATACTGTTGATCTATATAGTGCGTACAATTATCTTAAATACTTAAGAGATTGATGGGAGAAAGAAATATGATGGGTACGATACAAGTGTCGCTAGAGTGTAGGTTTGAATTAACCGTCAAAGGCCTATACTAAGAGAAAGATGAGATATAGGTCCTAAATTATCCCGTAATGAATGTTAGCTTTAAGGTAATATTTTCAAATATCTAGAAGGTTGAGTGAATTTGCTAGGACCATTAATTTGGTAAATATAAGATAAGAAACTAGAGGAATTTAGAATTTGAAGACGAATAAGGTTGAAAATTTTCTCGTAAAGACTATAATCACTTTAGGAGCTGAATATCGATTGAAGATAGCGAATGACACTTGGAAACGAGCATATTTGTTAAGCTTTGATGTGAGAAGGGACTTTGAAGTACCATTGGGCTTAGGACTTGATCACTTATTTCGCTGTGATGACACATTGTTATGCTCCTAGAAAATAAAAGGACTTGAGGATTTACGTTATGTGTTTCGCACGATGGGTTTTCGATTGTCTATCATATCATTGTTTGTGCATAAGATGTGATTATAAGGTATGTCAGTCTTAGTGATTAGGGACTTACTCTGATACGTCAAGTGCACCCTTGTTCTAGCCTATAATGGTATGAGAACGATGATCTCTTAGAAACTTTGTTATGAAAACCATTGTTCTTTTCAGATTGTGACAATAGCAGGGATCATGTTAGGAGACTAATGCTCGAAAATTATCATAATCATCTAGAAGCGTGGTAGGTCATAATCTATAGGTCCCTAAGAGTTAGTAGTGAATCCCAACTTGTGTTGACCTAAGTTCAGTTTTGAGCGTTTGGCTCTTATGTTGTTATTTTACTTGAAGGATGAAGCTGACATGATTGAAATTCGTAAGAGTGCTTATGATAAAATCCTATGAATGGATTAATTACCTAAGAGTGGTATTGGAGTTGATTGTCATTGTAGGAGGGTAGCACTTGTGATCAGTATGGAAACCTTGATTATTTACCAGAATGGGCTAGATTAGATGTTCATTGATAGGTCCCTTAAACCCTGTGTTTGAGGGTGTAGGTGCTGGAAAACAATACATAATAGAATTTTAAAAATTTTAAATCAGAGTATTTTTCAAAACATTTTTCAAATTTGATAAAATGTTGGTTGATCGTATATTTCATTATAGTTCTATGATTCAGAGTACTATTTGATCTCTTTGAATCCCATATTGAATTACAAATC
Source organism: Artocarpus heterophyllus (assembly GCA_025403435.1). Taxonomy (NCBI): domain Eukaryota; kingdom Viridiplantae; phylum Streptophyta; class Magnoliopsida; order Rosales; family Moraceae; genus Artocarpus; species Artocarpus heterophyllus. The sequence goes on from CM046341.1 coordinate 24,051,274, forward strand.
ATGAGGAATCATAGATATTGTATAAAAGCACCAAAAAATTTTCAAAATGGAAGTTATCCTATAAATGTTATATTCATGCCTGTTCGAAATGTAAATCATAGTATTCATTCTTATGTGAATGGAAATGAAAACCAAGAAATACTTTTTTTCTCAAAATATGGACAAATGGAAGTTTAACTACTAAATACATAAATTAATGACAGATCTTACTAACTTCTTTTGTGAACCGAAAAGCAGCAGCAATCTGTGAAGATAAGAACCTCCTAGAAGAGCCTTAATTAATTGGTCTTCTTTGCTATTCTTTATCCACGATCAAAGTGTGGGTGGTTACACATCGTACAGTTTTTCCTCTGGTGACTCTCCTTCCAACTACTTGAGAATACCTAGAACTAAAATTCTTAATGTTGAATAATAGTTCTCAAGGAGTTTTTGAGTTTCTCAAACTAAAGTACTCATTCTATGCTTCTCAAATGATCTAAATAACTGAGAAAACTCACCTCATATTTATAGTGGTCAAATTTCGGGTTAAAACTTATCGGATTAGGCCTCAAAATTTGATTCCAGATCAACTTCTTATGAAAAACACGTAAAAAATGCATATACAAATTATCGCATGATTGGCTAGCCGATTTGGGAGATCGGCCTACTGAACTTAGTCCATCGGCATGCCAAAATTTCCCATTGGCCTACCGAATTTACGATAATTTGATCCTTGAGAATATTTTATTTTCCACCCAAGAATCTTATATAGAGCCTCAATTTTATTTCAAATAACCCAATAGAGAAGTTCTTTGACTAAAATAGTCATATCCAAATAATCCCATAAAAAATAAAATATTATCCAAATAACTCAACATGTTTATCTTAAATTATTTTACAAAGTTAATTTAACCGATAAACTAACATGAATTATTAAATTCAATCTCATCAAATTTCAGCCAATCTAATAATTTAACATAAGTCACTAATATATTAGAAAAACATGCCGTATCATTACAGGATTTATAATGAGCTAACAAACAGGACCCAATAGACATATATAGTTTAAGCTCTTATAATTATAAAATATAATATCTCATATATATACTTTATAATTATCAACTTTAATGTTACTTCACTAAAAGCTTAGAGCTACACTCTCGAACCATATAAAATTACGAATCTTTAATAAGATAACTATCCATGACACATCATAATGTGTTACATTCCCATAGGACATTCATAATTAGCTTAAGGATAAATTTCGTTTTATCTTTTTCTCTTACGTTCTATTATCACACAATTGGAATACTTATTATTCATAGATAGTATACCATTCTGTTACACCTATGTATCCAAATAGTTGAGTGCTCCAGTCTTTCAATTATAAGATAATGCATATAAGAGAATATTATTACCTCTACAAAAAGAGCTATGGATTTTATATCTATGAATAACAAGTCTACGTCAATCAAGAGTCATGTCTCCAACGTATCGGTATATGTACCATTATTAAGTCAGGATGTCACCTTTTGGTACATCAAAAGACATAAGTCAAGAATACAAGCACTTTAGTCATTTTAAGATTAAGACACAGCACATATGATTGTCTAAAGTAAATTTATTTGCACAAACGGAATTGTTAACCAAATCAATTCAACTTTTCTACATTGTTACCTATGATAATGCACCAATGTTTATACTTGCGGAGTCCCACTCCGATGACCAAGACAAGCCATCTCCTGTTAGGGATGTAGACAACATAACAATCTTAGCATGAATAAAGCTCCCAAATTTATTTCCTCCATTGCAGATCTTATGATTTAGATCATCACTTTTAAGATTCATGTCTTCCACAAATCTATCCATCATATGGATGATTCTTAAAAGTTTAGACCGACAGTCTCAAACTTTTATTTGCTTTTCATTCAATAGAAATGAACATAAAGCAAACAACATTTGGTATATGGATAATAAATAAACTCTTTATTGATAAAATGTCTCCAAAAACATATTACAACATTTTACTCCTTAGGCACTATGTCTAACAATCTCTCACTTGCTATCTCGCATCTCCATAGCCTCCACATGCTTCTCAAAAACTCTCGTAGTTAGTGTCTCTGTGAAAGGATCAGCTACATTGTCCTTAGAGGCGATTTTGCATACTGCAACATGCCCTCCCTCAACAAAGTCCTTTATCATATGATACTTTTGATGAATATGCTTACTCTTCTTGTGAATTCTTAGTTCCTTAACATTAGCTATCACTGCAATATTATTACAATGCAGCGATACCGCCTTATCCATACCAAAAACTACCTTAAAATCCTCAAGGAACTTGTGAACCTATACTACTTTCGAAGCATCACTAGTTGCCATATATTCGGCCTCCATCGTTGAATTTGAAGTGTAATATTGCTTAACACTTTTCCAAATAATGGCCTCACTGCCTAGAGTAAACATAGAACCAAAAGTCAATCTTCTCAAATCCAGACAAGATTGGAAATCTGAATTAGTGTATCCTCACCTGTAAACACAAGCATATACTCTTGAGTCCTTCTCAGGTGCTTGAAAATATGCTTTACAGCAACCCAGTGGTTTGGTTCTAGATCCGACTGAAATCAACTTACTATCCTAACCACATAACAAATGTCCGATCGTGTACAAAGCATAATATACATGAGACTACACATTGCCGAAGCATAAGTTACCTTCTTCATATATTCTTTTTCTTTATTAGACTTTGGTGAGTCTTTCTTAGAAGGAGTAATTCCAGACCTAAATGGTTACCCACCTTTCTTGGAATTCTACATTGCATACTTCTCAAGAATTTTATCTATGTATGTAGCTTGGGATAAAGCTATCATTTTATTCTTCCTATCCCAAAAGATTTAGCTACCGAGAACATAATTAGCTTAACCTAAGTCTTTCATGTCAAATTGTTTGGTCAACTATAATTTGACAGATGACAATCCCCCAACGTCATTGCCAATTAGCAAAAAAACCACCTTCTCATTCTTAATGTGTTTGTAAACACATGGTTTGTATACATTTTGTTTGAACCCATAAGTCTAGATCACCTAATCAAATCTTATGTTCTAAGAATAGGAAGGCTACAAAAGTCCATAAATTAACTTTAGCAGTTTACAAATCTTACCCTCTTGACCCCTAGCCTTGCTCCTATCTGGCTATACCATATATATGGACTCATCAAGATACCTATTCAAAAAAGCCATCTTGACATGCATTTGCTAAATCTCGTAGTCGAGAATAGTAGCTATGGATAAGAGAATACAGATGGACGTAAGCATGGCTGCAGTCAAAAAGGTTTCCTCGTAGTTGATTCCTTCCTTTGACATGTATCCCTTCGCTACTAGTCTAGCCTTATAGGTTTCGACTTTCCCATCTGCTCATGTCTTTCTCTTACAGATCCATTTACACCCTACGGGTTTTACCTCTTCAAGAAGATCCGTAAGTTCCTAGACTCGATTAGTTGCTATAGACTTCATCTCAATGTTCATGGCTTTAGTCCAAAGCTTTGAATCAATATCCTCCATAGACTTTGCAAAAGTGTAAGGATCCCTATCATGTTCAACCAGTTCAGCTAAGTACGCTTCACCATTGAACATATACCTATTAGATTAACGCTCGATCCTCCCACTACGCTGAAGCCCCTCAGGTTGTTGTTCGGTAAGTTTTTCTACATTGATTGAATTGGTTTCAACCAGAACGCCCGGAGTGATCGAATCACTTGCTAGTTCCTTGAGTACCACTTTACTTCGAGGCTTAAAGTCATTCACGTAACCTTCCTCAAGGAATGTTGCATTCATAGAAACCATGAATTTATTCTCTTTTGGGTTAAAGAAATAACCCCTCTTTAGTCCCTTCTGGATATCCTACAAACACACAAACTTCCAAATGTGCTTTCAACTTGTTCGCTTCTTCATACAGGACATGAGCTTGACATTCTCATATGCAAATATAGTTTAAGGATGTCTTCCTACCCGTCCACAACTCATGAGGGGTTTTAGGAACTAATTTTGAAGGCACATTATTAAAAAGATAACATTACGGTTTGTAGTACATATCCCCAAAAGGACAAAGGTAATGTCAAATAACTCATCAAAGACCTAACCAAGTCCAACAAAGTCCTATTCCTTCTCTTAGCTACACAATTCTACTACAAAGTATCCGGTGTAGTCAAATGGGAGAAAATCCCATTCTTTAATAAGCATCGCAAGACTCATCAGAGAGGCATTCTCTACCTCGATTGGATCAAAGTGCCCTTATGGGTTTATCAAATTGCTTTTTTTGCTTCAGCCTAAAACTCCTTGAACTTGTCAAAAGTTTCACTTTTTGATGCATTAGATAGACATACTCATGTCTTGAGTAATCATCAATAAAAGTGATGAAGTACTCATACCTTCTACGTGCCCTGATGTTCATGGGACCACAAACATCACTACGCATATGTTCTAGAACCCTCTCAGCCCTATTGCCCTTAAACCCAAATGGTATTTTGGTCATTTTGCCCTCAAAACAACATTCACATTGTGGAATAGATTCTACCTCTAAGCGACTTAAAGGTCTATCTTTTATCAACCTTTGAATCCTATTTAGGTCAATATGACCTAATCACAAATGCCAAAGATAAGTCTTATTAGAGTGAGAAGTCTTAAGTCTTTTAGAGTTATTAACCTCAGTGTTAAGCAGTATGCCATCTTAGGTTTGATAAAATAAAGATTGTTTTACATCCATCCATCACAGATAAAAGACTTGTTTTTACAAATCACCATTTTATTATTAAAAGATACTAAATAAGAGTCTTTAAATAAACAAGCTACATATATTAAATTCCTTTTAAGTTTAGGGATATAAAAACAATTTTTCAAAACTAAAATTTTGTAATTATCAAAATAAAGATGGATGCGTAACACTTGCCATTTTTCAAGTAATGATAAATGCTTAATATTTAACAATGTTATGTAATTTCTTTATGAAATAATATTATTAACCATTTACTTTGAGAATTATGGCAGGTAACGGTCACATGGAATTGATGTGCTTGAGGTGTTCATGTCATTTATAATGTCTACATGCACTACTACTAGAAGATTACTTTTGCTTTCTTAATATTACTATGATATTAATATACATATACATGTGTGGTAAAGTTGTCATGCATGGTGAGTTATATTAGTTTAATTGTCCACTACTATTAATTAAGTTTTTTTTACCCATTCACCGCAAGTAATTGTTTTAATTAGTTAATAGATATTATCTAATGTGGCGCCACTACCTATGTTATATGTTGGATTGATGAAGTATATAGGCAACAAATCTCCATAGTTGCCGTGTATAAGTTTAAAGAAGTGGGTAGTATAATTTTGACTTATCAAAATATTATCATTTCTTACCTTATCTTATGTAAGGGCTTATTTGACTTTTACGGTGATTAGATTTTATAATAAGGTTTCCTCTTTTGACATTTAAAATTAGGCAAGTGGAGCTAATTTTGGAATCCTAAATTATCTTTTTTTTTTCTTTTCCTTTGATAATTGATTAGTTTATTATTTAGAATCCTAAACATGGTTGCTCAAGATGTCATCATTGTGTTTCCTGATTACCTTTAGACATTCTCCTTTATGTTTTTCTCTTCTTACACAAATTCTCTACTTCCAATTTAGAAAATTCTGCTTCCACAAGAGAAAAACCAAACAATCTCATTCAAACTCCTCCATTCCTCACATATATCTCTCTACTCCTTCAACCTCAAGTGTCCACGTTTTCTTCATCTTCTTCTCCTCCATATTCACTGCAAGGACATGGAGAACATCAAGGAATTTTAAGGTTTTCTTTTAGCCAAATTCAAGGGGGGATTAGAGAAGCACCATCTTAAAGTAAGTTTCCATTCTAGACCTAACCTGCACTGATAGGATTGCTGAGAATCCGACTTTCATAACTTTCTCTACAAATATCCATTTTCTATGAAATTTTAGTATGATGTTCATTATGTGTTAGATAATGTTCCTCAGCGTTTCACGTCAATTGGAGTTTTCTATGCTAAGATATTGAATTTTCATTCTCTATCACTCATGGTCAAATTGCTATTTATTGATAAGTTTTACAAAAATATAGTCCATGTTCAAAGGGCAAACGAATCGTGATTTTTATGAAATTTTGCAAAAATATTCATTATATGTTAGGTTATGATTTGGAAAGTTTTGTAGGGATTTGATGAATATTTTATGAGTATTGAACTTTTTTTAAACTAGGTTTTATTGCTATCAGACTTGTAAATTCTAGACTTCTTGTTTGTATGACTTTGTATTATTGCTAAACGGATTTATTGACAACAAAACTTTTTGTGGTATTGTATTTATATGTTTATGGATTGTCATAAAAATTTTAGGGTCAAAGTAACTTTATTTTATTTATTTCAAAATGTTAACCAAAGGGTGTTCACTGCCTTATGGATTTAAAATTAATTTTGCTCCTAAGTTCAAATGCATGTTTTGAACTGTTTTCAATTTATTTGGCTAAATTTTGGATATCTTATAGTTATGTGTTATAGTATTTTTATGAAATTATTTTGTGGTATAGAAAATTTGTGTCATAGACTTTAATTAGGGCTGCTTACTGTTCTGTCTTTTGTTGACAGATTTCATGTTATGAAATGTGTTACTTATTTTAATTACCAAATGGAATTTTTATGACTAAAGAAAAATTAGGGTAATGTATATATATGTTAACATAGTCCCTGCAAAGTTTCATGCTTAAATTATATATGAATTGTGAACTATTGAGTTGTGAATCCTTAATGGTCAGGCAGGTCTTACTACTGCAGTTTTGCTTAAATGTTTTAAAAGTTTGTAAAATGTATTTTTGTATTAGTATTTATAGAGATGAAAGTGTGAATGATGCATTATGGTATTGGATGATTTCGTGAAGATGAATATTAATTTTATGTGTATATGAATGAATGACATGAATACTCTAAAAGGTGAGCACATCAAGACCGCGACGATGTCATCTAAAATTAAGGTTTAGTAAGCAAGTCAAGTAAGTACATTCTCACCTGTAACATGATAAAGTTTATGAAAAGTTTAAAAATTATGTTTATGATGATTTCTATGATGATTTTATATAATATTTTATCATGGGAGCTTTTGATGTTACAAGAAGATTTAATGCATCTTTTGATGATGAGGTATGTCAAAATTTAAAAGTATATATGTATATATGTATCACCTAATTAAGTGTTGTACACCTAATGTTATGTTTATGATGTTGTCTGAAAGTTGGACTTGTTATGTTTGGTTTTGTATTAGCTACCCCTCTCCTCTCATGACGGCATGCCTATGATGATGATTAATGGTGCAACACTTGGGCCCCTAAAGATAAAATGAATGAAGTTTTAATATGAAAATTTTAATGAAAAATATGTTCCATATGAACTTGTGCCAAGTGCACTACTATGATGATGATATTTATGAATATGATGTTACATGATGATTTGTATAGAATGCCTTATGTTGTGAGATAGGAAAATGTACTTACTAAGCTTTTACTTACTAGTTTTATATCATGCTACAGACAAAGGTAAAAGAGTTACAGAATAGGTGGAGGACAGGGGCGGGCGTGTGTGCTAGAAAGGATGGATTAGAAAACGGAAGGACGCCAAGAAAAGTATGTAAATACTTGAACAACGGTTTTATTATTTGTATGTTGTTTTTCGTATTATATTGTATTAAGACTTGTTTCAAGTTTTTGTTTTTTTTTTAAAGTTTGTAATAGATCAGCCTACCAATCATTATTGGTCGGCCTGCCAATCTAGATGTTTTAAAACTCTTATTTTGCAGAGCCTCTAACGGCCTACCGATGGTTGAAGTTCAGACTGCCGGTCATGTTTGGCTTGTCGGTGTCTGAAGTTCAACCTACTGAACTGGAAAACCAAATTTGAATGATTGTTTTAAATTTTATTTAAATTATGGTTTCATTATTTTGGTATTAGGAAACTATTTAAAAATACATGTAAGTAGTCTCAAAGTATATTAAAAAGAAGTATGCATGGATTCTGGGATAAATTTATTAAACTATACTTTATACTAAATAGTTTATCTTAAAATAACGATAACAAGGATGAAGGTAATGATATCTATGATGCACGTAAGGGGGCGTTACAGGGCATCTCCCACTACTTTAGCCAACACTATGGATCCATCGGCCATTTGTAACGTGAAGTCCTCATGCAGCAAACTTCTTGTTTCCTTAAACCCCTACAAAGAAACAGAAGCATGATTAATTGTTCTAGAATCTATGACTCAAATGTCACTTGATTCCTCAACTAAACAAGTTTCAATAACCAGAAGTTCACACTCGCCTCCTCGAGAAAGAAAGTTCTTACAATTCTTCTTAATGTGCCTAACTTTCCCACAAAAAGCACTTTAGCTTCTTCAGGTTCTTCTTTTTCTTCTTTTTATCCTTGCCTTTTGCCGTGATAGAAGACTTCCCATTCTTAGCCCTCTGCTTCTTTCTATTCCCTCGGTTAGAATTGGAACCAAACGCAGCTGTTAAGTTTGCCTCATCGCCAACAGGAGTTTCCCTAATCAGATTTTTGAACTCCTGTAACTGCTTCATTAACTCAGTCAAGGTTACATCCTGTCTATTGCTTAAAATTATATGAAGCTCTAAATAGGATGAAGTCCTTAGGTAGAGTTTCAAAAACTATATTTATCTGTGACTCAGCATTGATATTAGCTCCATGGATTTGAGCCTTAGCAAGGTAACCCATAACCAACATCAAATGGTCCTTCACAGGAGTCCCTGGTCTTTGCTTTTAGTTTAAGACTTTCTAAAGAGCCCCTTGCTATTTTGTTAAGGCTTGTCCTCCAAACATGTATTCAAGATTATTCAAGATCTGTTTTGCAGTCTTATAATCGTCATGCTAAGCCTGCAGCATGTTATTCATGCTAGCCATAACATAATAGAGGGCCTGATCATTAGCATATTTCCAGCGATCATACACTTAGATTTGCTCGTTAATGGAATCCCTAGTAGGTTCAAGACAACACGGTGTTGTTAGCACAAATTTCAGTTTCTCAAAGGAAAGGACAATATTTAGGTTCATTTTCCAATCATTGTAATTCTCGCCAGTTAACATGTTTTTATCGAGTACCGATGATAAAGCATTTTTAGACATTTTAATCTATAATAAAGATTCATATACTAAATATAAGCAAACATTCCATGACAATTTAGTTAGATAACAGAAACAAGTCAACATACAATTGTGTTTATGCGTCAAAACCTTGAAAAAATCACAGCCTTACAACGATAATTCCCAACTCATAATCCAACAAGCATCCTAAGAGAGACTTGCCAAATTCAATTAGGAACATGGATCCCCTCTGATTAATATATCCTTTCGTAAAATTGCCTGTAGCCTACCATCGATAGTTGCCACACAATTATCCTTTCGTAAAATTGCCTGCATCTTCATTTTTCACAATATGAAATTGTTTCTATTGAACTTTTCTATTTTGAACTTCGCCGCCATCTTGTTCATTGTGACCTGCTCAACTACCATCGTTTCGTTATAAATTGTATAGGTAAATAGTGCCTGTATACATAAATAGTGCCGCATATCTGAACAATGTACTATACCACAAACTTAGCTGTGGTATCAGTTGTTGGGATGGCAAAGACCACAAATGAATAAAATGAAGATAAAATAGACACAGATATTTTGCAGTTCACCTAAATTTGGCTAGTCCACATGGCAAGTATAGAAGGATCTTACTATCAAAATGTGGAACAATTTTCTCTTTAAATCACAAGAAGATAACAATAGAAATCTCTCTTAAGGAAATAAGAAAAACACCTTACAATTATCTCTCTTAAAGTAAGGAGAAAATTATTAAGAAGTAAGGAAAGAATAAGACTCTGAAGAAGAAAGTCAGAGAATAGGATAAGTGAGAAAAGAGAGGAGCTCAATTTATAGACGAGTTCTCTCCTCATTTATGCATTAAAACCACATTCTTCTTTTCCTTTTTCTCTTTTTTTTCTCCCTTTTTTTCCTCTTCTTTTGTCTCCTTCTTCTTTTTCTTTTCCTCTCTTTTGTTTTCTTTTCTCAACTTGTCGACAAAAGAGAGACAAGGAGTTACCTACTCCTACCCACTTCTTCATTACAATTTACCAGTAAAATTACTTGCCAGACTTTGTCACCATTGGGTCATTAAGATGGACTCAGCTAGATTGGTTCAAAACTTGGAATGGATTATACCCAAAAAAAACAAAAAAGAGAGAGAGATGGAGTTGCTCCGTCTTTTTCTAATCAATGCAGCTTTATTTCCCAGTTTGATTTAGTAATCTATGCTTAGAAGATCCCCATTTTTCAAAATAAAAGGCGAATGCACAATATACTTAAAAAATTAAAGAAATTACATCAAGGAAAGCATACAAACAAGATCAATACCAACAATTGTAATATAACCTCACAATTGCAATCTATTGACATAGTAAAAGTAAGATGAATACAATGTAGATCATATATTCTACAACATCTTAGAGTTAAAAAAAAAAAAAAAAAACCTAATTTTCTCTATAATTTTCTTTCACTTTTCTCCTCTTTCTTGTAGTTTTCACTTATTGTATTCATTTATTTGACACTTCAAGGTAGCAAAGCTATTTATTTATTTTTACTCAGTGAAATTACCAATAAATTCCTAGCTCTGATTTTAGAAATGCTCTGCTTTGATATCATCTATTGTTGGTTAGTTTTTTTTCTTTTTCTTTTTCTTTTTTTGCGTGCTTCTAATTGTAATTTTATTATTGATCACCAGCATTGTATGACATGCTTAATGCAATTAAAATATCTGAACAGTGAACATCTTTCACTCTATGCATGTTATGGTAATTAAATTTTTATGATTTAGAAAACGAAAGTCTAATTTTTATAACTAAATAAATGTCACTTTTATGAATAATGGTGTTCCAATTTATGCACCTTTTGCGTATAACTTGCTAAACAAAACTAATTAAGCAAAACTAATTAGTCTTTTTCATGAAAAATGTTACCAGAGGGTGAAAACTTTAACCCAAAAAAAGGGGGAGAGAGAGTGAGTACTTTTTAATAGTCATTTTGCCACTTTTCACACTCGGTGGGACTGGTCTTCTGTATTTGTCATGTTCACACCGTGCATGATGAGAGAATAGTGACCAAAAATCATTCTCGTTGGCCAGCGATAGCATTTCCATTTGAAAACGAATGACTAATTTTATATTCTTTGGCCATTTTCAAACTTGTTGGGACTGAATTTCTACCCTTGTCGCGTCTTTATCGATGAGATAAAAAGAAACGATTTCATAATTCACGGGCTTTGCATTGTAGGGAGTTTTTTTTTTGGAATTTTACCTGTTATTCTTCGTTTCTAAACATTATTTTTGTTCAAAATCACATGTTCAATAAATAGATTGAATTGTGTTGATTTTTAGACTATAATAATTTGAGCTGTATGATTTAAATTGGTGACTTAAATTACTACTTGAATTGACATTTGAAAGTGCATTTAAAGCGTTAATTTGAATAGTAAATAAAATTAAAATTTATGTTTGAATAGATAGCAGAAAAAGTTTTTAATTTATTAACAAATCTAAGAAAATCTTAATGTTTATGATGCTAAAAAAATATGCAATATAGATATTAATTTATTCATTTTTTCATTAAGAATGCAATGAAAAAAGAATTGTCTTAATCAGATATCGAATGAATGAAGAAGTTATAATTTTTTTTTCAAATATAAAAAATAAAATTTTAGTTTTTACTGTAGCAAATATATCCAAATTCAAAGAGCTTAAAAGAGGAATAGAACTCTGAAAACTTAAATTTAAAAGACTTATTTGATTTAAATTTTGAAAAAAACGAACATATAAAAAATTTTAAAGATTTAAATGTATAAAGTTAGTCCAATATACTAAACATAAAATATTTGGCAGAATTTAATACAAATGGTGATTGTCTAAAATAAATTTATAAAGCCTACCGAGGTTTTTTTTTTTTTTTACTACTCCTCATAATTGTTGCATTGGCGGACCAAAAAGCATCAATTTTATAAACAAGGAAATTCTTTTGCTTTTTTTTTTTTTGGTGATTATTCTTTTGCTTTTTTTATTGTGAGCATTGTTGAACAGAAGAACATATATGGGCCTGGCTGAGGCACGTTTGGTAAAGTTTTCTTGTCGTTACTTGTCAGGATTACCTAGGTCATCTCAAAACAGTAGTCAAATTCCACCTAATAAAAATAAACAATATCTGCTGCATTATTTCTTTTCTTTCACAAAGTAAAAAGTAGGCCGTACAAAAACCATCTCATACCCGTCAACCGTCCATGTCTATGCATGCCTATCTTAAAAAAAACTGATTTATGTTAGTAATCTACTGATGGATGGGTTAAACACTCCACCAATATATTTAAGTGGACGGGTTTAGTTTTAAGTTTTTGAAGGCGAGTTTAACCCGAACCCATCAGCCTAATATATTTTTTTAAAAAAACTCATCATTTATTTGATTTTGTTCTTATTTTAGACATGATTGAACAATTCAACACTTCAAGCACGGGCTTGGCTGCCTCTTAACATATTAGAAACTGAAAATTCTCTTATTATTTTGTGAAATGATCAAAATTCAAATCAAGTAGATTAGTAAAGAAAGACCCTAAAAAAAGAATACTTGATTTTATTCATCATTTCATTTGTATCATTCTATTATTTTCGAACCCAGTGAATAGGCTTTAATCTTTATAGACTCTTGACTTTGTTCATCACTTCATTTGTGATTGATGTTTTTTGTTGTAGTGAATGATTATGTTTCTTAATTTGTACTTTTGAATATAGTCACTGTCTTTAGACATAAAACTTGTTTGTTGCTGAGAATACTTTATGTATTATCATCTTATATTTTCTACAAATTTTCTTCACTTTTTAAAAAAAGTCCAAAAAATTACATTGGACAATAGCATAAGTCTAAACCGCCTCAACCCTCTCGCAACCAACCAAAACCAAACGGAAACCACCCGCCATGTAGTGGGCGGTTTATGGGTTAGTTAATCGTCAACTTACCATCTAAAAAAACCACATCATACTCGTCTAAAAATTGTCAAACCGTCCTCTGTTTACCGAGGGATTTTTAAAAATAACCTTTTGAGAAAATTTTTTTTAGTCAATGACCTCTTTTTTTTTTAACAGTTTTTGGCAAAAAAAAAAATCTTTTAGAGATCAAAACAGTTCCAGTTTTTTTTCATCCTGTTGAGGTTCCTTATCCTACTACAGTTATTTTTTTTTTTGAAAAAAAAAGAGACAGTTTACCTATTAAAAAAACATATTTTTTTTGTTAAAATAAAAAAAAAAAATTTACTCAATTTGAAATTTTCTTTTTGCCCTTTCGTCAAAATCATCCCTGTTTACCCCTAGCAAAAAGATTCCACTAACTACACTGTACATAATAGTAAGCAGGCATGATGCCGTTGTCTTCCACACAATGTTCACATCTCTTAACTTGCATTGCGCTGCTAGATAACCTTGTGAAACTCTCTGCTTCCTTTCTTTCAAGCTGTTTGAAACCAAATATGGCAGACATAATCCTCACCCCTATTGCAGAACTGATCATTGAGACTTTGGGTTCTGCAGTTGTGCAGGAGATCAAATCTGTATATGATGCAAGATCTGAGCTCACCAAGCTTGAAAGCACCCTCTCAACCATCAGAGCTGTCCTTGTTGATGCCGAGAAGCGGCAGATCCGTGAAGAGCAGGTCAGAGATTGGCTGGAGAAGCTTGAGGCCGTGTCATTTGATGCCGATGATCTGGTGGATGGAGTAGCCGCTCAACGTTTGCGGCAAAAGTTGATTCCTGGAAAGAGAATAAGGAAGAAGGTACGCACCTTCTTTTCGTCCAACAACCAACTTGTTTTCCGTCACAAGATGGCTAGAAGAATTAAAGATATTCGGGAAAGACTAGATGCTATTTCAGCTGATAGGGAGCGCTTTCATTTTGCGACACTTATGGAAGAGACACAACTTGCAAGAAGAGTGAGGGATGACAGTCACTCGTTTGTAGTTGAGGAAAATGTTGTTGGGAGGGATAAAGATAAAAGGGCAATCTTAGAACTCCTGTTGGACCCCAAACATAATACCCATCAAGAGAAAGTATCTGTCATTCCCATAGTTGGGATGGGAGGACTTGGAAAGACTACGCTAGCTCAACTTGTTTTTAACGATGATTGGGTCCAACAACATTTTGACTTGAAAATTTGGGTATGCGTGTCTAACGATTTCAATGTAAAAGTCCTTTGTGAGAAAATTCTCAAAATCATAACAGATGGAAGTATGGGAAACCTTGAGATGGTACAATTGCAACAAAAACTTCTAGAAAAAATAAATGAAAAACGGTATCTTCTCGTACTTGATGATGTTTGGAGCAAGGATGGTCAAACATGGAAAGAGTTAAAAGGGTTGCTGACGGCAAGTTGTCCGAAGGGGAGTAGGGTTCTTATAACCACTCGCCTTAACGCGGTTGCAGATGTTATAGGCACCATGCATCCGTATCATTTGGGGCTTTTAGATTCAGAAAAATCTTGGAATCTCTTCCAAAAAATGGCCGATCACCAGGAAATAGAGCTAACTAACACCACTGTTGTGGATATTGCAAAGGGAATTTTGGCAAAGTGTGCAGGACTTCCCCTAGCCATAAGTTTGATTGGAAGTACATTATTATGCTCTAGAAATCCAGAAACAGATTGGCCATCCTTCCTTGAAAACGACCTTTTAAATATAACTCAAGAAAAAAAGGGAGTTTTATCAACGCTAAAATTGAGTTATGATTATCTTCCCTCCCATTTGAAACCTTGCTTCGTTTATTGTAGATTATTTCTCAAGGATCATGACTTTGAACTCTTTGGATAGCACAAGGCTACATTAAGCCAAATCAAAGTCAAAGTCTGGAGGAAATAGGTTATGGATATTTTAGGGATTTACTTTCTAGATCTTTCTTTCAAGAAGCTAAGAAAGATGAACGGAACATGGTAACAACATGCAAAATGCATGACCTAGTTCATGATCTTGCAATACAAGTCGCGGGAGAGAAATATGCAACAATAGCCTCCTGTGAGATGCCTATTTCTGGGAAGGTTCGTCATATTTCCTTTAGTTTTGATTCAAATCCACTAGAGGAAGGGCCAAGTACATGGCTTCAAGCTCAAAGGATTCGTTCATTTCTCTTTCCATCATTTGTGATCAAGTTTAAAAGAGAATCAATGTCGGATCTAATTATTAGAGATCATAACTTTCTACGCATGTTAGATCTCCATGGTGTAGGGATTGAAAGAGTGTCAAATTCCATGGGTAAGTTGAGGCACTTGAGGTATCTTTATCTTTCTAAAAATGGCAGGATAAAAACTCTAGCCGCTTCTATTACCAAGCTAGTCAATTTGCAAACATTGAAACTCAATGGGTGTTGTAGCCTCTATAAACTACCAAGTGAGATTAATAAAATAGTTAATCTCAGGCATCTTGAGCTTAAGGATTGCTATACGATAATTCATATGCCAAGAGGACTGAGCCAATTGACTAATCTCCAAACATTGTCAGCAGTTGTTTTAAGCAAGAATGTGCCTAGTTGTACATCGAGCAAACGTAGTAAGCTAGACGAACTAATGGGATTGAACTACCTGAAAGGAGATGAGTTGACAATTAGAGGGATTAGAAGAGGGATGGAAACCACAGTCGCAAAGTTGAAAGACAGCAAGCATCTTCGGTCACTATATTTATACTTTAGACGAAGCCATGATGATGCATCGAGTAGTAACCAGGAATGGAAAGCAACAATTGAAGGTCTCCAGCCGCACACGAATCTAAAAAAATTGACTTTATTCTATTATGGTGGCGCCAGTTTGTACAATTTTCTTTCCTCACTTACAAATCTGGTTGTGCTTAGCTTAAACGATTGCTCAAAATGCCAACAACTGCCGTCGCTGGACAAGTTTCATTCTCTAGAGGAAATGGATTTATGCGACTTGTCTTCCCTGGAGTATATTACTGTTGACGAGGGTGATAGCTACTTTTCCACTTCATCCTCACGAATAATCTCAGTATTGCCGTCTCTACAGAGACTCAAATTAAAGTGGTTGCCTAGTTTTAGAGGGTGGTGGAAGTCAGACATGGTAGAGAATCAAGTAGAGCAAGTTGTATCCCCCTTATTTCCTCGTCTTTCATCATTGAGCATCAAGAATTGCCCAAAGCTTACGTCCATGCCAAGTTTTCCAAGTCTTGAGAGAGTTAAAATTGGTGACAACTAGTGGGAAGCATTTTGAACAAACAATGTTAATGAGGGTCCCACAGCCACAAATCTCAGCGAGAGCAACGGCAGAGGTGGAAGCATCACCGTCATCAATTGGTTCTTCATCAACTACTACTTCAGATTATGTTGCCTACTATCCTCTTTCTAAATTAAAATATTTAACTCTCAAGAATATCGTGGATCTACAATGTTTGTGGGCGAATCAAATGAATTCACTTTTGGAATTGAGAATTGAGGATTGTCAGGTGTTTGAAGGGATTGAGTGGCCGGAAAACCCCGCCCTTACAAGCCTAGGCACTCTGAAACTCTTACAACTGCCAAAACTAAAGTATTTTCTACCACCAGGAAGACAACACCTCATCTCTCTTGATGAACTAACGATTGATGGTTGTCGGGAGCTTCAAGTATCAAACGATGATGACTCAATTGGGTGGCAAGCACTTACAAGGCTATGCACCCTGGTACTTGATGGGCTACCACATCTAGTGACTCTCCCAGAAGGGCTTCAATTTGCTACTCTAAATCTTTTGGAAATTTGGGGATGTAAAAATTTTACGCGCCTTCCGGATTGGATTTGGAAGATGTCTTCACTTGTACGGATTGTTATTAGGAATTGCCCCAGTTTCAAATTAGTCCCTACATCAAGAAGTAGCGACACCTCATTACCATTCCTAGAAATTGATGGTGAGGAAATGAATCCAAGAGAAATACGAGAGGCTTTGGATCTGACCTCTTCAACCTAAGGTATATAAATTCCATTACCAATCATTTGTCCTTTGACATTTCTCTTTTTTATTTTTTTTGATTTATTTGTTTCTTTGTTTCTTTGTTTATTTGTTTATTTATTTATTTATTTATTATTATTTTACATATAGAGCCAAGGCCAGAGCCAAGAACAAACTCGAAGAAGTTCAGACTACTACAATTATGCAACAAATGAACTTCCGAGTGGTAATTAACCTCCTTTTTTGTCAAACCTTTTTTTTTTTGGCTGGTGATTATGAAATCACAAGAGTTAGTAAAAACTAATTTTTATGCATTATACATACATAGGCCGCCTGTGATTAATACTAGAGATGCCTTTGATATGTTTTTGTAGTTTTCAGTTATTTTTTTAAACACATTCAAATTCATAATGATGGCCTTATGCAGTGCAAGAATGTACCCATGGCCTTGCTATCCACAAGAATAAGTTGGTTTTCCTCTCTTACAAATTAGTTCACACACAGCGATATTGGTGCAAGAAATGTGAGCACCTACTGTCCTGCATTTAGGTATGTCTGTTCTAAAGTTCAACAATTCAAACAATGGTGATATACAACAAACAACGCCATTGCCATTTCAATGGAATTTATTAAATTGCCTAATATGAAGGGAAATCATTTTCATCATCTAGACCATAATGAAATCGCCACTAGCTAGATCAATTATTTCCCTTTCTGTTTTTTGGTTTTAGCTGATGATGATGCATCCCATTTTTTAATCCAAAAAAAGAATGGAGGGAGATGACAGATAATAATGTGTTCTTTTTTTCTTTTTTGTTTTTCATTTTCTTCCTGATATAATGTTCCATTGTTGCCCCAAGTTTAGCTAAATGCCTTTCTACCAATTTCTAGAGAAGCTTTTCCTAATTGATACAGGTTGAAAGCCCTTCCAATTGACACTAACGATGAATACTATTGTTGTAATGACAACAGATTGTCGTGACGCATTATCATTATCAACGTCTTTTGTGGCTTCCACTTCCTTTTCCTCTCCTTTCACTGCGACTATTTCAGGGCTAGTTCATAGTGGATCGCAACTTCAAACCATTTCCAATGCTAGAAATAAGGGGAATTCCCAGTTTAAAGTCACTGTCTGAAGCAATATGTAGTCTTGCCTTTTCACAAACACCAATGATCAAGTCTTCTCCCATCTTAATGCAAATATGCTAAAGAGAAAGAGGCGATGCAACGTGGCCTTTCACGGTTCTTTACTTATTGAGGTAAAGTATTGTCTGTCCCTTTTGTTCATAATTTTCACAAAGTTCTGTACGTGATTCAGTTTGAATAACAAAAAGTAGTTGGTGCAAAAATATGGGAAAGGCTTGTGTGAGTGTTACCATCTTATTAGTGCATGATTGTAAGAAAAACTGTATTACAATTTTTAAGGCATTCATCTTATTAGATTTCATTGAGGAATGTAAGTCATGTTCTTGAAAAAACAAAAATGTACGGGTGTTATTTGCAGGCCTCTCTCTTCGTTTCTGCGGCATAGATATATACAGGCCTGAAAGTATGTGTTATCTAGTGATAACAAGTTGCTCGAACAACTCTTTTATACAAGTGCAAGAAATTATATGTTGATACAAACAAGTTTATAGTTCATTTTAGAGGAGCTTTTCTTTTCATCCTAGTTTGAAGCCCCTGCAATAATGAGTTTTATTGATATTGCAACACAGCAGATTGTCCTATAGCATCACTTTCTTTCGTGCAGTTCCCACATCCTTTTCCTATCTTTTGCCACTATTCCAGAATGAATTGTGAACAAAATCACTTGCTGAAGCAATACATGATCTCACCTCCTCACAGACACTAGTGATTATGGCCTATGTTATGTTTTACTGCAAAGATGCAAGAGAGAAAGAGGCGATGATAATGGCCTAAAGTCTGAACTTTCACAGTCGTTTGCTTTGTCACGGTAAACTATGCTCATATTTTTACATAGCTATCTACATGTGGATCTTTAACTTTGCACTATAACAACTTATAAGATTGGGTTTTCTTAATAAGTGAGACCATTACTCATAAAAAAAAAAATAAGTGAGACCATTGCAATGTGTTATATATTTCTTTTTTTTTACATGAAATTTTAATTGTTCATTCCTTTTAACTCTGATATAATTTAGTCTCACTCCAGTTGTGTAACAACAAGTTGTTTGTTTTGTAATCTCACAGCCTTTTGGAAAGAAAGAACAGGTGAAGTTGTACAGCAAGTATGGTTATTAATCAAGTGTTTTGTTTCATTTTTTGATTTCTTTTTGTTCGTCTTTTGTTTTTCTTTCCCTGAAATAACTTTTGCCATGCATAGTCTATATTGCAGATCCCCATGGAACAAACATGAATGGATCAAAGAATTGGATACTTCAAGCTCATTGATTGCTTAAGAAATCAAAGCAGCTAGAGGTGAATATAACCTTTCTTTCTTTTCCTATAACAATGTTACCTATTTACTTGTGACTTACTTGCGTAGTAAACCAAAAGATTGCTTAAGAGAATACTCTGCCATAGTTAACTTTTACCAAAGATAAAAATGGTTTATATTTTTGCCGACTTGTTTCTTTGTGATTCTATACTAATATAGCATAATATGAATATAGGATAAGCAGTCCAGAAGGTCGTGCAGTTGTTATAGGTTTGGATTGCAGCAGCTTATCATTGTGCTTTTGCATAATGGTGTTCATGCGTTTAATGTTATGGGGTTGAAAGAATAATTTCAGGATCCACGTAGTTAATTCCGTTTTGGAAGGCAAGTATCATTTCATGTATGCCTGCCATAGTTTTAGTTATTTGTTTCATCATTTTTTAGATTAACTGAATTTCCTCATTTCCACTTGTGTTTGTTTTGGCATCTATTCATGAATTTAATTCTTTTTGCGTCTGAGACAGGAATATTACTCAGTAAAAGCTTCTTATTTTGTGCAATTTGGTGAAACACGGATGAAGCTGCTGTATTGGAAATCTGCAGCTCAAGGATGCGGTGAGGTTTTCTAGGATTGTCATGGCTACATCGTCACTATTGCAGCTAGCCAAGGTTGGACTTGTTATTGTTATAATGAAAATTTGGATTGCATGGTTTGTTCCTTCATGACTTTCTTCGCATTGTGAAGCTGATCTGATGGGTGTAATTTCCTCTCATTATTGCAGCTAATGGGGGGTTGGAGCTACATCAGTATTGAATATGATTGAACACATGTTGCTCATGTTTTGTTTTGTCGGTCTCATGAGATTATGTTCTTACACATTAAACCTGTCCACAATTGGAAACACCACTTCTCGTCCGGTTTGTATGGTTAAGCAAGCATGTCACCATCGTTCATCATGAGCCATGATCAAACTATCCATTAGCTAGATTCATAATTGCATCATGTATATCTGTCTTGCTCGTGGACAAAGTGGGCCTTACGGAGTAAAAGGGAAGCATGCATGTTGGCACAATAGCTCCCTGCGTTCTAACGGGGCCAAAAGGACGGGCCAGACACAACAGAGCTGATGACCCTTAGAGACAGTTGCTTATGAGGAGTTACTTTGTACTGCTGGAAGTGAGGAATTCATTGTTTTGAGCTAAACTAGATTTGTTAGTAAAGGTCTTGAGAGTCAGTCAGACTTAAGTTTTTTAGTCTTGTAATATAAATAGCTCAAGCTTGTAATTGAAAGGTATAAAAAAACAAAACAAAAAACCCCAAAAAAAATTGTTTTTTAGCTTTCCAGATACAGATATGAGAGAGAGACCTCATTGGGAGAATATTTTTTTTTTATTCTGGGAAATATTTTGAGAAGGTGTGAGATTGGTGAAGACAGTGAAAGAAGCCTTGTAATCGTCTTGGTGATTATTGATAAAAGTCTCTAAGAGGGTCACAAAGTGCATGTAGGACAATTTAGTCCGAACCACTATAAATCTCCGGTGTGATTTTTTTTGTTATTATTCCCTTACACTTATTTTTTTTTTTAAAATTTGTGCACGTTTGTTTGCTTCTTTATTGTGTGTGTGTGTGTGTATGAGTGCCTTTCTGCAGATATGTTCCTGGAATTCAACATTAAGAGATGAATTGTCAAATTTCTGATTGGAATGCCTAATGATTCCATTTACTATTAAGATTATTTTCTAGACAACTCCTTGCCCATTTTTTGTTACCATCTCACCATTGATTGGATTATTAGGATGTACTCGGCCAGATTGGTTCAAAACTTCAATGGAGCTATAAATGAAGACAAAACAGAGTCGCTCTGACTTCTGTAATCAATGCAGCTTATTTCCTATTTTGATTTTGCAATCCACGCTCAGAAGATCTCATGTTTTTAAAATAAAGAAGGAAAATGCACAATATACTTATTCTTAAAAATTAAAGAAATAGTGTTCACCATTATGAGCAAAAAGAAATAGTCACCCTGTATGGCATAAAAACATCTGTGCATGTCCAAAGTACTGTAAGAATACAATCCTCTTTTTAATAAGTCAACTATGCTGATCTTTTCCCAGGGTCAGAATGTATTTGATTGAAACAGTCGGAGAGATGATCAGATCTTTTTTCTATGTTTTTTCCGCTTCTTTCAAAATCTTTATGTCATCAAGGCAGATGATAAAAATGCAATATTGAAAATAATTATCTATCTCGCTCACCAATCATAATTGGTTCCTTCACTCTCAAAGTGCAAGGCTGGCTCACGACATTTTTTCAGGAAGCTCGGATCCAGATCTTTCATTTACGACTTTGCAACTCACTTGTTTAAGAGAGAATAATTCCCGTAAAGGCCTGTGCATTGGTATAAGAGTTTAGCTAAATGGATTATTATCCTTGGGATATGTATGAATGAAACAAAATACTCTTGTCCCTCGTGAAGGACGCGTCCCACTTTTTTTTTTTTTTTTTTTTTGAGTAATTGACACTGTTAGTTCTAACTTCGACCATAGTGACATTCACGTCCTGAACTTTTGATTTTGATAAGTCAATCTTTGAACTTTTGTTTTTTGACAATTTTGGTCCTTGACATTAAAATTGACAACTAATTTCTAAAATTTAACATAAATAATCACATTTTTATCACATAATTACTAAAAATCTTATATAGTTACAAGATGGGTAAAACTAAATTTTGCATAGATAATCATATTAGGTGTAAAATGTTATAGTTTTCATCATGTTTTAATATTAACAAAGTGCAAATTTTGTGTACAATGTAGCTCTTTTTATAAAATTTGAAGTTTTTATGCTGTAAGGATGTTACTACTTTTGTTAAATTTCTAAAATCAATAGACAATTTTAGTGTGAAGCATCAAAATTGTCAAAAAAAGTTTAAAGACTAATATACTAAAATTAAAAGTTCAAGCACCAAAATGTCACTACGCTTAATGTTCAGTGACTAATAGTTTCAATATCCTTATTTTTTGTATGTACCTCCTAATTATTTTTATGTCTAATTTGTTCAATAAAATGGCATTTTCACTTTTCAAACATATTCCACTTGTCTATAAATATGTCATATTTAGTCACAATGTACATTTTGATTAGAACATCTATACATACACACAGAAAATAGAGACATATAATGTTGTTTAATAGTCATCCCAAAACATACATAGCACTAAGTCATATAGTTTATATAATAGCAAATGAGTCATATTTAACGAAACTAATGCCTCGTTTGGTATACCGTATTAGAACTTTGTATTGTATTATTTTAAAATAATACAATGTTTGGTATTAACAATGTATTGTATAAAATAATACAAGAAGTCAATTTAATACAATACATATTGTATTACATAATACACCAAAAAAAGCCCGTATTATTTACTCAAAACTCATTTGTTTTGTATTCGTTTTCTCTCTCAACGGGAAGTCTCTCTGTGCAACTCTCTCTCTACAACTCTCTCTCTCTCTGCTAGGGTTTCAGTCTTTTGGAGTTGTCGTTTCTTCCAATTCCTCTGCTTCTTCTACTCGGATTGATCGCTTTCGCTTCGCTGTCGAGTCAACTCCTCAACTCAGGCCGAGTAAGTGCTTCCTTTGGTTTTCCTTCTTTTTCTTTTATTGTCTGAAAGTGCAGGGACTGGATCCATTGTTGTCGCTTTTGATCTGAGTGTTTCGATCCGTGATTGTGAATTTTTCAAGCTTCGATTCTCTATTCATGTAAACTAGATTGGTTTCTCATTGTGTGTTTTTTATTTCATTGTTTGTTCTGCCTGGGTCATGCCGTGATTTTTAACTTTATCTTTTTTTTTTCATTGTGTTTTTTTCAAGCTTCGCCTGTGTTTTTTTTCATTGTTTCTCATTGTCGTTTTTCATTGTTTTTTCATTGTGTTTTTTTCATTCTTACTATTCTGGGTTTGCAAGTAGATAAAATTTATGATTTTTTGTCTGATTCTTTTTGCACCTTGGACTTTGAGACATACAAGCCATGCCCATGGTAGTTCTCATGGCTAGCGTCTCCTTGAAATCGATTTGATGAGCAAAGACCTTTTCTTCATGTTATTTAAGGCCCCTGTTTAATGTGTTGTTTCTTCCCTTTTGTGTATGTTTGCCATTTCTGATGACTATCATTCTTGCTCTGTTATCTCTATTGTTTTGTTGGTCATTTAACAATTGTAGTATTGCATTTGTTTTGATCAATTTTTTTCTTAACTTTATCTCTATGAAGTCAGACAACCACAATGGTTTTCCATATCCAAGTTACACAGGAATGTTCTGTGGTCATATAATAACTCCATTTTCAAAATCTATTTGTTGGTAAACAGTTGTCAGATGTGTCTGACCATTTTAAATATGGTTTACTTGCCGATTTAAACCATCCCAGTAGAAAAGAAGTGATGCACGAGGATTTTCTGATAATTCTTGAGCTTTTCGACTCTCATAATTGGTGTACCTGCATATAGTAACAGCTAATTCAAAACCATTTACAGAAAGCGTAATGCATATGTCATGGATGCTTATGCTCAGCACAAGTCATGCTTTGTTTGTTTTCCAGTCATTGTGTGAAGAGAATTTTCCTGACTTTGATTGAACAATACCTTGCTGATGCAGCTCTTTTTTTTCTTTTTTTTTTCCTTTTTTGGCATGACTTTACTTGATGCCAAAGGTTTTTTATGGCCCACTGTAGAACAAGGTTCTGCCTCAAAAATATGTTGCATTCATACTACCAATATGTCTTCCGTCATATTTTGTTGTCTCATTGGCCGTCCAACTAGAGGCAAAGAAATTAAAGAGAGATAGTTTAACTAAACATAATGACATGAAAATACTAATTCCCAGAACTCAAGAACAGCTAAACATTAAAGTAGATGGAAATATAAAAATGGGAAAGGTTTTATCTAATTACAAGAGATATAGCTCAATTACATACAACACAGGCAAATCATGAGCAAGGTTCCAATTGATGGTTAGATCTCTAAATGTAAAAGGGTCTAAAGGAAAACAAAAGGAAAATGATGCACGCATCTTCCCTTTTTTTTCCACTTGTCCCCTAGCTCAGGCAAATTTCAAAACACCCCAAAAAAATTATATAAGCTTGAAATACTATCTTCACACAATCCGGTCAACAAAAGCTGTCATCCCAAGTCCTCAACCTTTTAGTTTGTGTTTCATTTTCACTGCCCTTTCTCATCTATTTTGCTGCTTCCCAGTATTTAATGGAGAATCTTTCATGCTTTTGGATTGTGTGTATGTGATGTGCTGAGCTCCATCCGATTTCTTCTTGCGTCGACCTTGTTGGGACATGCGAGAGTGGTACGACAAGATAGCAAGGTCATTGAGGTCTTGCAATGGAGTGAGAACCTTCACAACTTCGTCCATGGTGGGGCGCGATTTCGGGTCCCTACTGAGGCAGTTGTGAGCCAACTGAGACACTTTTTGTACCCCTTTAAGGGAATAATTCAGTTCCAATCTAGGATCCACTAGTTGGTAAAGCTTTCTCTTTTCAGCCAAGTATGGCCGAGCCCATGCCACCAAGTTCTGTTCTCCACTAGGCCGCTTCTTGTCCATCGATCTTTTTCCGTTAAGATCTCTAGTAGAACCACTCCAAAGCTGTAAACATCACTTTTGGATGTCAAGTGTCCTGAGAAACAGGAAAAAAGAGAACCAATTTTACACACCACCTTGGTTTTGAAATTTCTCATGAAGATGTTAAAAAAGGGAAAAAAAATCCTGTAGGAATCTCAACTGAACTAAATTTTGGGTTATAGAGTTTCAGGATAAACCAACCAAAATTTTGTTTTCAAGCCAGAAAATCTGAGCCATAGCTTCTTAAATAGCTTCCTACTTTAACATTACTCAAAGTTAAGCAAATACTAAAACTGGTCAAAGGTTATCAGCCATCCTAGTAGCTAAGTTATTGAATTCTGAAGGCGGCCAAAATCCCAATTGTAGCCTGTTTGGCATTAGTTAGTTCTAACAAACTTCTCAGTTAAGAATATATTAAAGCTCTCACATGCTTGATATTTAATGTACCCTTGATGTTTGTTTGTGGAGTCCGCTGTACACTATTTTCTCTTGCGCTTTTCATTTGTTTTTAAAGATAAAAACAATTGTTTGTTGGTGTCGATTTTGTTGTAATAAAAAAGCTAGCTATTTAGGTTTAAATTGGTGTCTATATCATACATCATGTTATGAGATATATTTCTCATTGTGTTTGTGTTACAATTTCTTACGAGTGATTCCTTTTTATTATTTATAGATATGGATATGGCACAAAGGAACGTGATTATACTTCTTATTATGAGGTTGTGGCATATGGAAATGATGACCATGTGCATGATGATACTGTGGATGTATGACATGGTAGACAGGCGTTATAGGAAATCTATTCTTCAAAATCGCACATTTGTTAGTCATGAGACACGATTGCAATATGTAAATAGTCTTATAAGAGAT